>ML783871.1:250210-332497 GCA_009831015.1 Picea engelmannii | reverse complement strand
ATCGTTAACCTACAGTTCGAGCCACGGCGGGAGTGCTAGTAGGCTGTGGCAGGGCTGCTGTCCACACCTCTCCCTCAATCTCTCTGGATCTCGTGTGTGGCCCCTCTACTCCATATGTGAGTTCGGTCGACAAGCTATCGTCATCCTGCATCATCAAACATCATGTCAGATCATGTCAAACAACATATCATATAATCAATAGTATATCAATGAACGAAACAATATCATCATAAACGAAACAACTCAAATACCCCACTCCCTGACTCAATCCAGAGTCCAAGGGAGTTCCACAGATGCCTCTGCATCCTCCAGGTCCGACACCCTGCACACTTAAAGAAACTGAGTCAGCAGCACCTGTCTATACCAAGGTAGTAAAAACCATCCTGTCATATAACTCAATGCATCCTAATGAAAGAAAAGTTTTATCATCATATAAATCCAGATCACTTGCGAGCAAGTGTCCTCAAAGAATAAGTTTGGTATGCGTGCCAGAGCGGGATGTTACAGAGACCAACATCCAAAACATGATAATTAGTAATACATGTAACGATTAAAGGACTATTAATTAAATAACAACTAAGGGAAGAAGCATGTGAAGAAACCATGTTCTTTAGTCCTTGTACACCTATTTCCTTGATCTATCTTATTTGATTGTCCTTGTACACCTATTTCCTTGATCTATCTTATTTGATTGTGTTGAGAGGTGCTCTATAGCCCAATATGAGGAAGACGTCGTCACATTACACTATATAACGTAACATTTAAAAATAATAATAATAAAATTACATTAAAAAAATTACAAGTACGCTTTAGAGTAAGTAAACAGGTTTAGATAGATTCATATTACTTGACCAAGTTACAAGAATAAATCAATGCACTTTAATTCACATTAATGGAATCGCTCCGACTCTATCAATCCAACAAGATAATCGAAGATGGTGCATCATGAGATAACGATGAGACAGTAGTGAAAATATTTCTCTACATGATTATAATTTGAATATGAGTTTTACACAATTCGAATTTGCATATTTCAAACTCCCTATTTTGAATTTTATGGGAGAATATAACGAAAATTTCTGAGTAGATCCGTTCTATGGTTAAAATGACACTGCATTTCAACGACATAAAATGTGGTTTTGGCCCAACACCAAAGAATCCCTTGAACATAGTAGACTATGAACCTTCAGCGACTTATAACTACATGTCGGAATCAAAAATTTCCCTACGTCTCTTATGCTTTACAGGTTGTTTCACAGATTTCTGGGAAGCTTTTCTTGGCCAGAATATTTTCTCAAAGAAGCACAAAGCCTTTTTCAAATCTCGATAAATAAATAAGTAAAATAGAATAAATATGATACATCATGGGTGGAGGAAAAATTAAACTAATGATTTATGTAAAATAATATAATAATTTATTAACCTTTAAATTTGAAGGTAATATTATGTTTACGTTAAAAAAGAAATCATCATATTTTCTTAACTTATATTAAAATTTATATTGAAATTCATTTTCATAGGTAAACATTAATATTTAAGTCTTTCTCTTACATTATATATTAACATTAAATATTCCTCTTACATTATATAAAAAATAATTTTATAGAGAAATCAATAAGGAGATATATGTGATACGAGAAAACACTAAGGAGGGATATCATATGCGATTTTTTAATATGGTGCATCACGCTTGACCAATTGTATGCACACCTACGGTAATAAAATTGCATGAAAAACAACTTAACATGTATTGTAAACTAGATACATCAACAATTTTATGTTATGGATTGTTAACATGAGGTTGGAGAATCATTAATAGTGTACTTGAGAGTGCGACCATATTTTGTAGACATTCCTTTTTCTTGAAATATTTATTTTTGTAAGTAAGAGGAAAATATATTAATATAGACAAAATATACATAGATTCTTATACTAGGTCAGATGCCAAGAAAACCAAAACAAACATCTAGAACCAAGAAAGATCAAGTAAGCATGCTTTCCCCAGGGGGGAAACTAGGCCAAAATAATGAACATAATTAGTCTTAAAACCGTGATTTTGTTTGACCAACAATTTATAATACTACTACTAAAAATGCCTATGAATTGGACACACAAAACTTGGATTGGAACTATACTTAAAAAACTGAAAAACTTGATATTCCATTGCATGAGGAACCTGATAGAAATTTCAACCCATGAAATCTAGGTGAGCATCTATAGAAGAGGAGTATCCCCATGGTTGGATCACAACAAGAGGCTGGAAGGAGCCTCCATGTCGTTTTGCAATCCAGGCCACCATCGACAAAAGACAAGCGCTCTGCTACTCCAGAGTCTCCATCCGATGCTTTAGTTGTCAAAAATATTCATCTTTAGGGAACATTCCTAGAGCCACCATTATTTTGGTGTGCCAGTACAGCTCCAAAGTTTTGTAAAAATTGGAGTTGTGGGTTCTCGTGTAGACCATACCTAAAATTATTCCTACCACCTGTTGTTCAATTTCCTCATCTTCTTTGAATTCCCTAACCAACTTAACCTCGACTTCCAATGCAAGGATGGTCACCTTGTCATATGCATGGAAAACATCATGGTAGAATTCATCAGTGGCTACAACTATCATAGCATCATGCGACAAATCGATGAGGGAGGGACAAGGTTTCCATCCACAGGGAGACATGAGAAAATGAGTTAGAGAAGACAAGTTCACATACATCCTCCTGATGATAACCACATCAAACCACATAAGGGAGAAGAGCCAAAGCATGAAAACAACCATGGATTTCTCACAATTTAACCGCGCTTGGGCCATAATACCCATTAACTCCAAATGTACTAGGTCTTCATTGCATCTCGTGGTGATCTAAAAATCCTTAGATGTTAAACTATTTCTTAAGTACACATACACATATAAATTGATTCAAAAATGTATGATCACTTTGACTATTTGAAAAAATAATATGAATTCACTTACTTATCCAAACTCATTAAAATGATGAATAACTTGCAAGAAACTGAGTGAAATAAAAAAACAATAATAAAGTACATTACACAAGTTTGTTAATGGAGCTCACCCATCTTGGGCTACATCTCCAGGTCCACTTCCAATTGAGAGACCACTTTATTAATGCTCAAATGCTTGTGTTCTTAAAATGACCTTTTTATATATTTCTCAAACTTACAAAAAGAGAAAAACATTGAATTCCTCTTGAAATTCTGAGAAAACTGAGTATAAACACCCTATACTTTCCTCAAGGAACGCTATGGCACGAAAAATGATACAATCAAATCTTGATACACTATGGCACAAATTTTGAGACATCTATTCTTAGCTTTGGAACACATCTCTATGTGGGTGCATTGGTTTGCATGCTATTTAAATAGGAGTTTGGTTCTAACTTCAGCCCGAACCTATTGGTCAACATTAAATGGATTCATGCTTGTGGCCCTAAACAAGTGACTCACTTGGTGCACTGGCCATGGCATTGGCACATTATACGACAGGTCAGGGGATCAACACCATTGATCGTCATTTGTTACATGTTTTTGTTATTATATGGTTCATAAATATACCCCCCACCCCTCCGCGAGGTTTGGCATTTGGTTACATTGGATATCGTATATACTAGGGGTTGGGGCTTAACCATCGACCCTTTTTTCTCGCCAAATATAAAACATTCAAAAATAAAATAAAATATTTTCCATGTGACTATTAAGTCACATGCCATGGTGTATTGGTAATTCTTTGTCATTGTGTGCATGAGGTCGAGGGTTCGACCCTTGTTAACCCACCAAAATTTTGGAATACATTAACCATAAAATACCAATGGGACACTACCACATGGAAACCTCTCAATGGTCCACTTGCAGAACATGCCATGTGTCCTTTCTAGATTGATCCACTTGTGCACCACGTCACTATATGATCTGCATATGACACCGTACAAATGACATGTGGCATATTTTGGGCTTGGCATGTGGCATCCCAATTTTTCCTTTTGCCTTATTTTTACCAAAACTTTGAAAGACCATAACTTTCTTATACGACCTTCGTTTTAGGTGATTCATGCATAGTTGGAAATATCTCATCGAGATATATGAAATGAAGTCATTTTCAAGAGCATTTGAGATGAATTTTTTTTTAGCATTCTCATATCCACATGGATCATTCCTCCCCATTGGAATCCTTTTGGACCACCAAAAGTCTTTATTGCTCAACAACTAAGTGAGGGTAAATCTCCATCACCTTCCTGATCTCGATCCATCTTGATTTGCTTGGTTTTACCCCTTTTATACCAACTCAGAGATATTCCATATCACCCTGTTGTGAAGACTTATTGATCCTTCTATCAAGGATAACATCTTCACACAACTTGTCTAAGTACTCTGGAGAAAATTCATCAATTGTACCACTAAATATATTTGAATATAAGATGGAAGATCTAAATTAAAGGAATTGATATCAATCTTCTCCAAAATCTTGAATGGACCATAACAGATTGGTTTGAGATTTTTACCTTCACCTTTCATTCTATCCTTGCTATATGTAACCATACCTGATTGCGCCGACTTGGAACTAATGATTAACTGGATGCTTTCCATGCCTCACTTTATACTTGGTTTGGCTCTTCTCTAATTGTTCTTGTACTTCCTGATGTACTTGATGGATCCTTTGAATGAACTTATTATCTTTATCAACATCATTTTGTTCATCCTCTTTTCTTTCTTCTCTGAAAGAAAACTCCATAGGTTATTTAGGAAAGTATCCCAAACATACTTCAAAAGTATTTCTCTGAGTAGAAGAATGCATGGCACGATTATATGCATGTTGTACATAGTGTAATTGCTCATCCCACAACTTAGGATGTTTATTGCAGTAACCTTGTAACAAATGTACCACTATCCTATTTAGCACCTCTATTTGTCCATCTGTATGCAGATAAAAATTTGTGCTCTTATTTAACTTAGTCTCTATTATCTCCCATAAACTAGACCAAAACTTTCCTAAGAAGAGAGCGTCTCGATAATATATGATAGATGTAGGCAGCCCAAAATGAACCCAAACATTTGCAAAGAACAAATGTGTTGTTTGTTCAATTGGGACTTGCTTCTTGCATGGAATTAAGATACACATCTTATTGAACCTATCCATGATGACATATAAATAATCATGACATGTTTTGGACATTGAAAAACCCCCTACAAAATCCATGGGCACACTTTCCCATGGTTGAGAAGGTACTGGAAGTGGCGTATATAATACCAACTTTATGTTGCTGAGATTGTTTTTGACACACATAACACACCCATTTACATACTTGGAAATTGTCTCATTCATTCGAGGCCAATAAAAATATCTTTGTAACTGTGCTACTGTCTTTCCTACGCCAAAATGACCAGAAATGAGAGATGTATGAGCTTCCTTGATTACACTTGTTCTTTAATTTCATCCCTGGGTATACAAATATTTCTGAGATGATATAATAAATTATCATGCACGTGATAATACAATTCTTCATGTTGATTTCCATGAGTTAGCGCTTCATATACATCTTTAAAATCATTATCTCTAGCATATTGTTTAACAAAAATTTCACGAGCTAAATAATTATGCTTTAATATTGTAGATGCATTGAATACTAGTCTTGATAACATATATGGAAACTTATTATGAATACCATTCTTATACTTAATAACCAAATGATTTTTTTGTAAGAAACCGATCCACCTAAAGTGTCATGACTGTTGTAGCTTTGTTTTTGATTGCAAATATTGTAATGGCTAATGATCTGTATGAACTATTGTCTCCTTCCCCATTAAGTAACACTTCCATTTTTTAACACTTTGTTCCAAAGCATATGATTCCTTATCATATGTTGGATAGTTAATTATTTCTTGAGTTAAAGTCTCATAATGATAACAAATAGGTTTACCTTATTGCATCAATACTTCTCCCATGACATATCCACCTGCATCTATTTGAATCTTAAATGGTTGTTGCAAATCCGGTAGAGCCAAAATTGGTGCGATGCTTATTTTCTCTTTCAATTTCTCAAAGGATTTCTATTGCTTTCCTCCCCAATGAAAGACATGTTTCACACTTGTTAATGCATGTAGAGGAGCTTCTATAAAAGATAAGTTGGCAATGAATTTCCTCCAGTACTTTATTTCTCCTAAGAAGCTCTTGACTTCTATGGCATTTCTTGTCTTGGGCCAATTCACGATGACTTCCACCTTTGAGGGATCTATCTTCAACTGGTCATTACCTATACTATATCCCAAATATACCAGAGAATGTTTTTCAAACTCAGATTTAGACATCTTTACATACAACTTCTCCCTTTACAAAAGTTCAAAAATTGTCCTGACATGCATTATATGATATTCCCATGTTTGGCTAAAGATCAAAATATCATCTAAGTAGACAATGAATAAATCATCTATAAAATGTATGAATACATGATTCACTACCATCGTAAATGTTTCAAGTGCATTTCATAAACCAATGGGCATAACCAACCATTCAAACAACCCTTGTTTTGTATTGAAATCAATTTTCCATACATCACTTTCTGTATTTCTGATCTGATTGTAACCACTTTTCAAATAAAACTTACTAAAATAGACAACATTTCTCATCTGATCCAATAAATCAACAATTCTAGGCAGAGGATAACAATTCTTTACCTTGATCTTGTTTAGTGGTTGAAAGTCAATACATATCCTCCATGTACCATCTTTCTTTGGAACTAATACAATAGGAGATCCAGACGGAGAGGAACTTGGCCTTATGATTCCTTTATCAAGAACATTTTGAACTTGTTTCTTTATCTCTGCATTCTCTCTCAATGATGACCTGTGCATAACAATGTTAGGAATAGGAGCATCCTGCTACAAATGAATTTCATGTTCAACCTCCCTCTTAGGAGGTAACCCTATAGGTTCCTGAAATAACTCATCATAGTTAGAAATAATCTTTAACAATTCTTGTTTATGATATAGATCACAACCTGACAAATCATCTGATACATATTCTTCTTTTTGCTTTACCATAAAGAGAACAAAATATTTACTAGCACCTACAAGTCTCTTCATTTGTCTTGTACCCACTAAAGAAATATTAGTTTTAATATGGTGAGCTCTGACAATATATTCAATCTCGTCCTTAAAAAGGTGATATTTGTTCTCTTCACAATAGAATATGTATTTCTTGTCAAATAAGTATGGACTACGCAAGACAATGTCGCAAATGTCAAGTGGCATGACATCTAATTCAACCTCATCAAAGAACTTGGATGTAATTGAAAATCTGATTTTTCATTGTTTCATCACTTTGAAAATCTGATATGGTTTCACATGAGGTGTGGTATTTAAACCCATATTCTTAACAATTGGTTCAGATATTAAATTCACTTGAGATCCATTATCAAACAAATTATCTTTCTTTGTATGCTTCACTATGACTCTGACATGGAAAAACTCACTTCATTTATTTTGATTAGGGACACCTTCCGATTTAACAAATTGAAATGAGGAACTAGAATTAGTATTATATATACCTTTGCTTCCCATTGCTATGATTTTAGATTCATATCCTGAATCCGATCCTAGATCTTGTTGAGCTATTGCAACAGTTCTTTGTTTCCCTTTATCCTGGAACTTCTTTGGTCGCAACTCTAGATGTAGTTTCCAACACTGTGCTTCCTCATGTCCCTTCCTCTTGTAGTGAGGACATGTAGGTTTCTCTTCTGCTTTCTTTACTATAGTTGACTTCTTACTCTTCCATTTTCCCTTCGATTTTTTCTCGAATTTTTGCATCTTCTTATCTTAGAACATATAATTTCCCTTGCTAGCTTCAAGAAGGGTAGCTTGTATTGATACTTCGTCAATATTAGTAGGATTAAACATCAATATAGTATGTCAAAGATATGAATGCATACCGCCAATATATTTTAGAAGAGTATCGTGAGTGTATAATGGAATTCCTAAAGATAATGCTTTCTTCTTAAATTCATGTGTATATACTTGAACATTTTGCTTGTTTCCTTGTCTTAGATGTTGCCAATCTATTATTGCAGTTTTCACATAAGCCAATGGATAAATTTTTTTCTTATTGTAGTAGTAAATTCATCCCAAGAAGAAATTGCTTTACCCTATTGAACAACATCAACTTGTGTCTTAATCTCCCACCATATAGAGGTTGTGTTGCCCAAACGAAGAGTAGCCAACTCTATATTTGCAGTGTCATCCACGATCTTTTGCACCTTGCAATATAATTCAATTTGTTTGATCCAATTGTCCAACTTCTCTACATTCGATTATCCATCATAAATCGAAAAGTCAAACTTTACATCTAACTTTAATAAAGGAAAATCATGAGCATGAGAGTAAGAATAATTCTTAGATGGATTCTTCTTATGAGGAGAATGTTCACTTGCACCATCAGTAGATGATGATGATGACGATGGTGAAGAAGGTATTGAAGGTTTGCCACCTTCACCTCATCCTTCTGCTTTTATCGAAGATCATGCTTCTCCAGTATTTTGAACTCTTCGATACAAATCATCCATTATTTCCCTCATTGTACAGAGTGTAGCCATAACTTCTTCAGGTCTCATGGGAGGATCTTCTCCTTCCTTTCATTTAGAATCCATATCACATTTACGAAATCTCCTTTGGATCTGTGGTTTATAACTTGCAAGCTTACCTTTACCAAGCTTGAATTTGGACCTTGTAATCATTCACTTGCAACCACTTGCCAAAAAATTGCTCTGATACCAACTTGATCCAAAAATCATTGGATGTTAAATTATTTCTTAAGTACCCATAAACATCTAACTTGATTCAAAAATATATGATCGCTTTGACTATTTGGAAAAATAAAATGAATTCACTTACTTATCCAAACTCATTAAACTGATGAATAACTTGAAAGAAACTGAGTGAAATAGAACAACAATAATAAAACTCATTACACAAGTTTTTTAACAGAGTTCACCCATCTTGGGCTACGTCTCTGGGTCTACTTCCAATTGAGAGATGACTTTATTAATGCTCAAATTATTATGTTATTACAATGACCTTTTTATATGTTTCTCAAACTCAGAAACACATAGCACCATTGAATTCCTCTTGAAATTATGAGAAAAGTGAGTATAAACACCCTATACTTTCCTCAAGAAACCCTATGGAACACAAAACAATACAATCTCGAAATCTTGACACCCTATGGAACGAATTTTGAGTCAACTATGCTTAGATTTGGCACGCATCTCCATGTGGGTGCATCGGTTTGGGTGCTAGTTAAATAGGAGTTTAGGTCTAACTTCCACCCAAACCCGTTGGTCAGCATTAAATGGATTTGTGCCCCTGTCCCTAAATAAATGACTCACTTGGTGCACCAGTAAGGGCATTGGCACATTATATGGTATGGTCAGGGGATCGAACCCCACTGAACGTCGATTTTTCCATGGTGTTTTTATTATATGGTTCATAATATATACCTCCCCCACCCGGTTTGGCATTTGGTTACATTGGATATCGTATATACCATGGGTTGGGGGCTTATCCCTCGACCTTTTTTCTCGTCGAATATACAACATTCAAAACTCAAATAAAATATTTACCATATAACTATTAAGTCACACGCCCCAGTATATTGGTAATTTTTTGTTGTTGTGTGCATGAGGTTGAGGGCTTGACCCCTATTAAACCACCAAAATTTTGGAATGACAACCTCTTATTAGTCCACCTATGCAAACCATGCCATGTGTCCTTGTTGGATCGATCCACTTGTGCGCCACGTCACTATATGATCTATTGACTATGTTGCCACTATACCTGCCATATCACTATACAATAGGCCACATCATCCTTTCAATGGTTCCACATGGACCGTACAGTATGTACAGATGACATGTGGCTGTCTTTTATCTTGCCATGTGGCATCCCAATTTTGCCTTTTGCATTATTTTTACCAAAACTTTGAAATTCCATAAATTTCTCATACGACCTCCATTTGAGGTGATTCATGAACCATTGGAAATGTCTCATCGAGCTCTACGAAATGAAGTCATTTTCAAAATAATTTGAGACAAAAAAATTTTGAGCATTCTCAAATCCACCTGGATCACCTAGCCTTGAATAACAACATGATGAAAGGTCATGTGTTGGGCTCCCAAATCATGCAATATTTAAAACTCACAATCAACCACCAAACGTTTTTCATTACCTCACGTAATCTTCCTTCCTGGGTGAAGTACAAAGACACAATCCTCAAGAGCATGGCTCCCTCCCACCTCACGCATTGGGTTGTGTGTTGTTTCTTCCACTTGGGACACAAATTCCTCATATCCATCAAACATCCCATCCTATTGAGTTGTTATATTATTTGTAGTGAAAGTCTAGTCGAGGTATATTGACTAACGGTCGAAGTTAAAGGTGGATCAACAAAAAGTCAAATGTCGAGAAAGTCGACAGGGAAAAGTCGAAGTTGAAGATATTGATGAAAATTCAACCAACAAGAGGTCAAAGTGCGATCATGAGACGACCGAATAGAGACAAAATGAAGGACCGAATGGTATTCAACTGGTAACCCAACTTGAAGCCGACTGTAACCGAATCTCGAGATTTTTGGGATTTGTAGCCAATGATATGCATGGATCTGTAACCATTTTTGGGCGCCAATATTTAGGGTTTTTCCTGTCGTAAAGCCTATAAAGAGGCATGTTGTAAGGCCATAAAGGATAATGATGTAATCATAGAATGCACTTATGCAGGTAAATGCATATGTAGTTGTAGGTTGTTGGTCATGCATATGTAATCTGAATTGGCCACAGGGTTGTTCTTGCGCATGAAAGAGGGTATAATGTTGATTGTCTTAGGTGTGGACCAAGGTTAGACATGTAACCTTTTATTCAGATTGAATAATACAACAAGAGAGAAGAAAACTCAAAGGAATGATGGTTTATCTTCATTAAGGGTTCCAGGGGAAAATCTTAGTGTACTATGCGATTTCTTGTTTCATTTACGTTCTTGATTAAATTATTATTCTCTTATGCTAGGATTAGTGTGAAGGTGTGTTTCATTTCCTGACATGTGGTATCAGAGCTTAGGTTTTCCCTGACAAGTGAGTGATCAGAGCAGTTCTATGCTTTGGAGAGTATATCAGATCTTTATTTTCCAACATTGAATCTGAAAACTAAACCCTAGGTACAGTAAGAGTCATAATTCATAAATTGTGTTAAAGATCGTGGTAAAGAATGGCAAGTAGTTCCATAATAGAGATAGAAAAATTCAATGGCTAGAATTTTGATTTTTGGAAGCTTAAAATGGAACATCTTCTTGTGGATCGAGAATAATGGATAACAGTCTGTCTAGGTACCCAATCGACAAGCATGTCGAAGGAAGAATGGGAGAAACTTGAAAGAAGAGAAAGAAGTATGATTCAACTCTGTCTTGCATATTCAATGTTGTTGAATGTATCAGGTGAAGATTCGACCATGAAACTGTTGGACAATATGGGAAACTTATACTAGTCGAAATATCTGGTAAATAAGTTGTTTCTCAGAAAGAAACTCTATCTTCTGAGGATGAGTGATGGAAGTTCGATGACTGGATATTTAAATGCATTTAGTACCGTTTTAATCCAATTATCATATGTGGATATTAAGATCATTGATGCGGATAAGTGTATTATCCTATTATGTTATTTTCCAAACTCCTGGGATAACTTAATCGTTTCTATTTGGAGTAATACAACCACACTAGTGCTAGAGGACATGGTTGCTTCTTTGTTGTTTGAATAAATGAGAAGAAACAACATGGAAGGATCGACCAAAGATGCTCTGGAAGTGAGAGTTCGATCGATAGACAGAGATAAAGGTATATTATCCAGTAGAAATTTCAAGGCGAAGGGTAGATCTAAGTCTCTGGTTCATTCGATGCGAAGATGTTGGAAATGTACTAAAGTTGTGCATTATAAAAATGATTGTATGTTGAAGGTAATAAAATTTAGTGCTAGATCTGACAAGAGGCAGTCGACTGAGAGAAAGATGACCTCATACAAGGGAGGTGATGTGTATCTGGCGTCAACCAGTACACAGTCGGATCAAGATGTTTGGTTGATCAACTCGGGAGCATCTTATCATATCAAACCATACAAAGAATGGTTCTATGAATATGAACAATATGATGGGGGTGATTTTTTCTTGGGGGACAACCTGAAAATTAGAATTGTCAAACAAGGAAGAGTATGAATGACACTGTAGGATGGGAGGAAAATAACCCTTCCATGTGTGCTACACATTCCAGTTTTGGAAAGAAACATGATATCTGTTAGCAAATGAGTGATGCATGTTTTCATACTCTATTTCAGAAGGATTCGTGCAAGATGGTCAAAGGTGCGATGGTTTTAATGAAAGGAGTTTGGATTGGTACCCTCTACAAGTTGTTAGGGAATTTAGACTCGACTAGATGCAACAACATCATTTCTCCTGAAATTGAATCGACCGTGACTCCACTCGACTTGATGTTGACACAACTTGACTCGACTCGAGCCAAGTTGGTTCAAATCGACTTGACAAGGCATGATGAGATCAACCCGACCAGGTTATGACACGATAGGATGGGACACATTGGAAAAAAAGGACTTCGAGCTATGAAAAGAAAAGGTACGGTCGAAGGTTTTCCTGAATGTGGTTTAGAAGTCGACTTTTGTGAACATTGCATATATGTAAAATAAATTTGGGTGAGGTTCCCATCTAGAGAGACAAGGGAAAATAAGATTCTAGAACTGGTGCATAGTGATGTGTTTGGTCAGACGATTGTCTTAGGTTGATGGGAAATTGGTATGGATTATTCATTTTAATTGATGTCAACCATTGGAGAGTGATATTGTATATCAATGTCAACCCTTAGTGATTGATGTCACCCCTTAGTGATTGATGTCAACCCTTAGAGAAATTCTGGTAGTGAATTCTGGTAGCACAAAGGTTTGGGTAATGGACCAAAGGTTGTTTCATGTATAATGGTATGAGTTTTAATATATTTCAAGGTAATACTATTCTATATGGATATTACATGTCATTCCATTTCCGGTGGTATGTGAAATGTCACATAACTCCTCACGGTTAGAGAGTTATGGCCATGAGAAGTTGGAGAACCCAGGTTTGGGTAATGGACCCATGTTTTTTTGATGGATAATGGTATGAGTTTTGATATATTTGTAGGAAATACTATTCTATATGGATAGTACATGTCATTCCATTTCCAATGGTATTTGTAACTTCACATAACTCCTCACGGTTAGATATTTATGGCCATGTGGAGTTGGAGAACCCTCATGAGTCATCTAGAAGCCCCAAAAGGTCAAAGTAGTGAAAGTGGTTTAAGAGATTTTAGAAGGTAAATAATAAAGTGAAGTGATGAGTGTACTATATGTCAAATTGAATACAAAAAAAATTATTTAAATAATAAAGTTAATGAAGAAATTAGAAGTGGGTTAACCCTAAAATAAGGAAAGTGGGTTAAGATGGTTAAAAGGTAACCCCTTTAGGAAGCTACATGAAAATATAAATAAGAGACAAGGCTCTCTCATTTTAATAACACTTGAGCATATTGAATATCTATAGGTGACTAAGGTAACCAAAGGATATATAAGCCGAATTTCAGAGGGAAGGTGAAGTAAAGAAGGCCAAAATTCAAGGGATGATAAATTCTTTTGATGATGCTTTCTAAGGTATGTTATTTATAGGTCATCTCACCATTTTAGAAATAAATGTTTTTCTAGAATGATTCAAACTGTGAAATTGGGAGGAAATTGAGGAAACATATCCAAGTAGGTGTGATACAAATTTCAGCTTGTGGGTCGTTGTATTTTTGGAGTTACACGTCGTGGAAAATAGGGTTTGTGGCTAGTCCTAAAACTAGTCTAAAACAAGTGTTTCGGGTAAAAACATCATAACTTATTCATGAAAGATCCAAATTCAGTAAGAAAAAATTTATTGGTTATGGTATAGAATGTAGTATTCGATGTAGAATTTTCAAATTCATACAAAAAATATTTCGTGCGGTGCACACTCTACAAGTTCACTCTCTAGAATAAACCATAATTCAACAAGGTATGCCATTTTTTCTATAACTCATTTTCTGAGAGGTTCCAAGTAGTGAAGTCTGGAGGAAGTGCATAAAAGACACTGAAGAACATTGTGTACCATTTTTAGATCTTTATTCATTACAGGTACATAGTTATCATTATTTCAAGTTAGGGTTGTTGACTAATCCAAAAATAGTCACGTGAGACTAAAGTAAAGTTTGATGAAAATGTTAGTATCTTGTTGTTAAAGTTAAGGAAGGTTTGCACGTATGTGATATTATACACCAGGTCTATTACAGAGTTACAAATCAGATTTGGATGATGAAATTGATGAGGGATTTTGGTTGACTTACATGTCGGGTACATGGTTGAGACAAGTAGTTGATGCGTTGGCACTTACATGAGGCGTATAGTGTATGATGTTGGTGCATATTGATGAGTCATAGTTGATGAGTAGTTGATACATGATTGGTACATACTTGGTACATGGTTGGAGGCACTTGTTAGTAGTATTGTTCACACATGGTTTATGGATGATGTAGCATACTTGTATTGGTATATTATTAGAAGCACATATTGATCGTGGTGATGATTATGAGTTGTTGTGTTATGCTTGGTTGATGCACATCTTTGACAGTTGTCTCGATGATTTATCTTGGTGAGTAGATATGATTTGGTTGATAATATTGATGAGACAGGTTGTTGTGATAGGTTGTTTGGACAGGTTGTTGTGACATGTCATTTGTACAGGTTTGGTGCATGGTTGATGCACTTGTTTATGGTACATGTTGATTACAGGTTGTTTGGTACAGGTTGGTGTATGGTTGATGCACTTTTTTATGGTACAGTTTGATTACAAGTTGAGGTACAAGTTGATGCATGGTTCAGGTTATTGGTACAAGTTTACAACAATATATCTCACAGTGATAGTGTGGCAATGGTTCCATCATTCTACTTCTATGTCAAGGAAGTTGGATGGGGAAAGGACAAGTGGTTGTAGCCAAAGAACATAGGGGGTTGGAGCCTCCTTCTGGTTGTAGCCATAGAATCGAGGATTTGGAGCTTCCTTCAGGTTGTAGCCTGAGAAACTAGGGGGTTGGAGCCTCCTTCTGGTTGTAGCCAGGGAATTGGGAAGTTGGAGCTTCCTTCAGGTTGTAGCCGGATAAACTAGGGAGTTGGAGCCTCCTTGTATTTTTAACTAGAGAATTGGGGAGTTGGATCTTTCCTTAGGTTGTAGCCTGAGAAGTTAGGGGGTTGGAGCCTCCTTCCAGTTGCAGCTATAAAACATAGGAAGTTGGTGCTTCCAATGAATGTAATTCTTAAAGACATATAAGAAAAATCATTTCATGTTTTTCTCCCACTTTGGGTTTCCACGTAAAACACGGGTGTATTATGTATGTGTATGATTTCTCATTTTTTCATTGTTTATTTACTATGATACTATTGGATGATAATTCTACATTGATATAACACTTGAATTTTATGGTGAAAAAGGATTAAATTTCTCTATTACTAATTCACCCCCCCTCTCAGTAATCCAACAATTGGTTTCAGATCCGATTCCTTCAGGAAACATTTTAACCACTGGAAGTAGATCATGGATTATTCCGAGAATGGAGTACCAATTTTTAATGGTCATAATGATTTTAAGTATGAGATGTGGATCATAAGGAAGAAAGTATTTTTACAGGCTTAAGGAAATTATATTTGGCTATTAGTTGTTACAGGATATGATAGTTCAAAAAGGGAAAAGACTGCAGCTAAGAAGGAATTGAAGAAGAATAACAAAATAACAATGGATTTCATCTGGGAAGGATTACCTAATCCAGTAAGAGAAAAAGTTGGTAAATGTTCATCAACAAAAAAACTTTGGGATAAGTTACATGACATATATTCTTCACCCATTGCAGATTCGGAAAAGGCCAAAGAAGATGTAGATACAAATCAAGAAGAATTATGTTCACCATGTCAAATAGATTCAAAAGATGAAGAGTATATAATCACCAGAGGTATGTTGTTTTTCTTTAATTGTGAAAAACATGGACATCTTGAAATAGAATTCCATGAAGGAAATGAGACAGAAAAACTAATTGAAAAGGAAGACAATTATGAAGCAGAATTGATTAGTGCTTTAGATGAACTAAGAGAAGAAAATAAGTCACTCAAGAAAGAATTGATGAAACAAAATGAAAGTGTTCACATTTTTGAAGAAGCCCAATAGGTCATTAAGAACTTAAGAACTCAGCTAGAAGAAGCCAGAAATATCGAAGAAAATCTTGAATATCAAAAGTAGTATTTGGAAGCCGACATAGAAGCACAGAAGGAAGAAGAAGAAATGAGAGAGAAGATATTGACAGATCATATTAAGGAAAGAACTAACGATCTAAACTATCTTGAGGTATACTTTGGTCAAGAAGAGAAAGGACTTGAAGAAGAAATAATCACATTAAAAATTTATCTTGAAGAAGCGAAAAGAACAGAAGAAGCCATGAACTCTCAGATAATGAAGAAAGAAGAAGAGGTTGGGAAGATTGAAGAAGAAGTTGTCACATTGAGAAGTAAAATCGTCAAGCTCAAAAAGAACGTTGAAGAGACAAAAACATCCACATCAGTTACATAGAATGAAGAGAAGCAGTCTAGGTTGCTAGAAAATAAGAATGGAGAAAATAGAAAGATTTATGTAGAAGTACTCAAAGGAAGCAATCATGGTCAACCAGAATCTAAGAAAACTATTGAAACCATTTGTGTTCAATCCACAAAGAAGCTTCTATCATGATCATGATTAGTCAAGGAATAAATTCATAAGGACTACACCACAATCAAGATCATTCACTCCCAGGTATGAAAACTTCTCTTATGGTCATTGTTTTTATTGTACTAATTTTGGACATAAGGTTGCAGATTGCATGGATTATAAAAGAAATGGTCAAGCAAGAAGTGCTTATGTGGCCACACATAACATTGAGTGTTACAAATGTCATAACTATGGAGACATAGCCAGTGATTGTAGAATCATGATCAATATTTCCATGAAAGAGAACACTGATATCAGATATAAGAAAGTATGGATAAGAAAACATGAAGAACATGTGAAAAAATACCAGGTACTAGAGATCACAAGATTGGCAATAAAACGAGATGAAGAAAATTTTACAGAGAAAAATAAATATGTCAGATACATAAAGTTTTGGGAAATAACTGAAAGAAAGGAAGGACAGGTAAATAAGGAACAAGTTCAAGAGATTGTACTTTCATGCATTGTAGTGAAATATGAATCCATAGAAAGAAAGAAGTCAGAGGTCAGAGAGATAATGAATCTACCAATGAAGATGATGATGAATACACATCAGAGCATGAATTGTTCTGAGCCATCCGGCTTAGAGACTCCCAGGCAATATGAATATTAGACAGGGGGAGTCTATGCAATAGTTTTGATAGAAAAAATAACCATCCTTCGAGCAGCTTGCATAGTTTGAGAAGATAGATTCAAAGCAGTCAATTAGCAGAAGTACAATTTGATAGATTAATCAAGGCTTCATGATAGTATAGTGATAAATGGGTCATCATTATGGACAGTTGCGCAAGTAGAGTCTTGGACAATATGAATAGAGATGGATTCGTAAGATCACTTAGTAGGTTTGGATAGATATATGATAGTGGACGAGAGCATGGATTCATAGATTGGTTCAGGGAGTGGTTCAGAGACAAAGGAGAATTATCATAATGGTTGATAATTACACCAGAAATGGGTCGCTCAAACAATGCTAATGGATTCCAAATTGACGGATATTTTTTGGACACATGCAGTGCATACAACAGTTCACATTCAAAACAGAGTAATGCTCAGAAACAAAAATGACAAAACTCCCTAAGAACTATGGAAAGGAAGAGTAGACAACAACCTCTACATCAAGGTAACTCAAGGTAGTATTTTATTAATTGAAATTTATGTTGATGATATTGTTTTGGAATTACTAATGACAGGTTAAGCCAGAAATTTGCAAAGGATACGCAGAATGAATTTGAAATTTCATTACTTGGAGGACTATCCTCCTTTTTGGGTCTTCGGATATGTCAAAGCAACCAAGGAATTTTTATTTCTCAAACTAAGTATATCAGAGAAATGCTAAAGAGGTTCGGAATGGAAGATTGCAAACCAGTTACCACTCCTATGCAAACCAATTGCAAGTTGAGCAAAGATGATGATTCAAAGTCTACAAAATAGAGGTAATACAGGTCAATGATTGGTATCTTACTATATGTGACACCATCCAGACCAGATGTAATGCAGGAAGTTGTACAGGTGGCATGATTTTAAGCAGCACCAAAAGAATCACATGTATTAGTAGTGAAGAGGATTTTCAGATATCTCAAAGGAACATAAGAGTTTGGATTATGGTATCCAAAAGGAAAGGATCTATCACTTATTGCCTAACATAGATGCAGATTGGGCAGGTTGCATTGATGACTGACGAAGCACCAGTGGAGCAACATTCTACTTGGGTGAGTGTTTAGTATCTTGGCTAAGCAAGAAACAATCGTCATTATCCTTATCTACAACAAAGGCAGAGTATATTGCAACATAACATGTTGTACACAGGTTTTATGGATGAAAAAAACTTTGAAAGATATACAGGTTGAGTATGATGACCCATTCCAATATATTGTGATAATACAAGTGCCATCAATATCTCAAAGAACTCGGTGATGCACTCCAATACGAAGAACATTCCAATAAAGTATCACTTTCTACGGGAATAGGTTGCAGAGAAGAACATCAGAGTTGAATATGTGGGAACAAAAGAACAAATGGAAGACATCTTTACAAAACCGCTTCCAGGAGAATCCTTTGAGTATCTTCGCTAGAGACACAGAGTAATTTCTACTCCAAAATGAATTTGTTTGAATGCTTATCTTATATGTCTTAGATCTACACGAGGAAGCACCATAAATATGAAAATTCAGGTTGGGATATCAATTTCAGGAAGAGTTCAGTGAGGGGGAGTATCCCCACGGACAGTTTAGTTAGGGGGAGTAACACCAGATGGAAATATACCTTTGTCATTGATGATAAAGGGGGAGAGATTCATCATATGCAAAGCTACATGCTTGGAGAGAGAGCATAGAGGCATGTTTCCAAGGGGAGCAATTGTCACAAGGGAGGAATGAGCGATATGACTTCAGAGTAATACCCTTTGTCAAAGGGGGAGATATTATTCATATGAAGGGAGAGAGAGTAATCAAAGGATCATAAACACAAAGAAAAATCAAAGGCATGTAGATAAGGGGAGAAACCCCAAGGAGAGTTTAGTCAGGGGGAGCAGCCTCAAAGGGAGAAACCCTTTTCCATTGATTTCAAAGGGGGAGAGATATAAACATTGATGAAAAGAATAAGAATGAATGTTATCATGATTAAGTGTTGCCATCAATACAAAAGGGGGATATTGTTAGACAATTGGATTACGTTGATGGAAAATTGGTATGGATTGTTGGTTTTCATTGATGTCAACCATTGTAGAGTGATATTGTAGACTGATTACAACCCTTAGTGATTTATTTCAACCCTTGGAGAAATTCCGATAGCGAATTTCGATAGCACAAAGGTTTGGGTAACGGACCCAAGGATGTTTCGTGTATAATGATATGAGTTTTAATATATTTGAAGGCAATACTATTCTAGATGGATAGTACATGTCATTCCATTTCTGATGGTATGTGAAACGTCACATAAATCCTCATGGTTAGAGAGTTATGGCCATGAGAAGTTGGAGAACTAAAGTTTGGGTAATGGACCCACATTTGTTTGATGGATAATGCTATGGGTTTTGATATATTTTCAGAAAATACTATTCTAGATGGATAGTACATGTCATTCCATTTCCAATGGTATGTGTAACTTCACATAACTCCTCATGGTTTGAGAGTTATGTCCATTTGAAGTTGGATAACCCTCATGAGTCATCTAGAAGCCCCAAAAGGTCAAAGTAGTCAAAGTGGTTTAAGAGATTTTAGAAGATAAATAATAAAGGGAAGTGATGAGTGTACTATAAGTCAAATTGAATACAAAATATTTTTTTTAAATAATAAATTTAATGAAGAAATT
The DNA here is from genome assembly GCA_009831015.1 of Picea engelmannii. Taxonomy (NCBI): domain Eukaryota; kingdom Viridiplantae; phylum Streptophyta; class Pinopsida; order Pinales; family Pinaceae; genus Picea; species Picea engelmannii. The sequence continues at coordinate 312,305 of ML783871.1, read as the reverse complement.
AGAAGTGGGTTAACCCTAAAATAAGGAAAGTGGGTTAAGATGGTTAAAAGGTAACCCCTTGAGGAAGCTACATGAAAGTATAAATAAGAGGCAAGGCTCTCTCATTTTAATCACACTTGAGCATATTGAATATCTACAGGTGACTGAGGTAACCAAAGGATATCTAAGTCAAATTTTAGAGGGAAGGTGAAGTAAAGAAGGTTGAAATTCAAGGGAGGATAAATTCTTTTGATGATGCTTTCTAAGGTATGTTATTTACAAGTCATCTCACCATTTTAGAAATTATTTTTTTTCTATAATGATTCAAACCATGAAATTGGGAGGCCATTGAGGAAACATATCCAAGTATATGTGATACAAATTCCATCTTGTGAGTTGTTTTATTTTTGGAGTTACATGCCAAGGAAAATAGGGTTTGTGGCTAGTCCTAAAACTAGTCTAAAACATGTGTTTCGGGTAAAAATGTCATAAATGCTTCATAACAGATCCAAATTCAGTAAGACAAAATTTATCGGTTATAATAAATTCTTTAGTATTGGGTGTAAAATTTTCATATCCATACAACAAATATTTCATGCGGTGCATGCTCTACAAGTTCGCTCTCTAGAATAAGCCAGAATTCAACAAGGTATGTCATTTTTTCTATAACGCATTTTCTGAGATGTTCCAAGTAGTGAAGTCTGGAGGAATTGCATAAAATACACTGAAGAACATTGTGTATCATTTTTAGATATTTATTCATTACAGGCACATAGTTATGATTATTTCAAGTTAGGGTTGTTGACTAATCTAAAAATAGTCATGTGAGACTAAAGTAAAGTTTGATGAAAATTCTAGTCTCTTGTTGTTAAAGTTAAGGAAGGTTTACAAGTATGTGATCTTATACACTAGGTCTATTACAGAGTTACAAATCAGATTTGGATGATGAAATTGATGAGGGATTTTGGTTGAGTTACATGTCGGGTACATGGTTGAGATAAATAGTTGATGACTTGGAACATACATGAGGTGTATAGTTGATGATGTTGGTACATCTTGATAAGTCATAGTTGATGAGTAGTTGATACATGATTGGTACATACTTGGTACATGGTTGGAGGAAATTGTTAGTAATATTGTTTACACATGGTTTATGGATGATGTAGCATACTTGTAGTGGTATATTATTAGAAGCACATATTGATCTTGGTGATGATTATGAGTTGTTATGTTATGCTTGGTTGATGCACATGTTTGAGAATTGTCTTGGTGATTGATCTTGGTGATTAGATCTGATTTGGTTGATAAGATTGATGAGATAGGTTGTTGTTATAGGTTGTTTGGATATGTTTTTGTGACATGTTATTTGTACAGGTTTGGTGCATGGTTGATGCACTTGTTTATGGTATAGGTTGACTACAGGATGAGGTATAGGTTGATGCATGGTTGATGCATGGTTCAAGTTATCGTTGTTTGTTGTAGGTTTATTGGTACAAGTTTACAACAATATGTCTCACAGTGATAGTGTGACAGTGGTTCCATCATTCTACTTCTACGTCAGTGTAGTTGGACGGGGAAAGGACAAGTGGTTGTAGCCACCTTCCGATTGTAGTCAGAAAACATAGGGTGTTGGAGCCTCCTTCTAGTTGTAGCAAGAAAATTGGGGAGTTGGAACTTCCTTCAGGTTGTAGCCTGAGAAACTAGGGGGTTGGAGCCTCCTTCTGGTTGTAGCCAGAGAATTGGGGAGTAGAAGCTTCCTTCAGGTTGTATCCTGAGAAAATAAGGGGTTGGAGCCTCCTTCTGGTTGTAGCCAGAGAATTGGGGAGTTGGAGCTTCCATCAGGTTGTAGCCTGAGAACTAGGGGGTTGGAGCCTCCTTCCAGTTGCAGCTAGAAAACAAAGGAAGTTGGTGCTTCCAATGAATGTAATTTTTAAATACATGTAAGAAAAAGAATTTTGTGGTTTTCTCTCACTTTGGGTTTCCACGTAAAACACTAGTGTATTGTGTATGTGTATGATTGCTCATTTGTTCATTGTTTATTTACTCTGCAACTATTGGGTGATAATGCTACATTGATATAACACTTGAATTTTATGGTGAAAAAGGATTAAATTGCTCTATTATTTATTCACTCCCCCCTCTCAGTAATCCAACTTGTTTGGCCCGGTTACAGTTCTTTCACTCGATGGATCCCTATATTATGTATCCATAGATTATTTTTCCAGGAAGACATGGATATATTTCCTAAGGAAGAATTCACAAGTTTTTGAGAGATTTAAGGAGTTTAAAGATCTTGTGGAAAACCAAAAAGAAAAGAGGATTAAAGTGATGAGGACTGACAATGGTGGTGAATTATGTCGATAGGAATTTGATTTGTTCTGTAAGTAGTGTGGCATATCACGCCAAAATACCACACCATATAACCCACAACAAAATGTATTTTTTGAGAGAATGAATAGAAAATTAATGGATAAGGCAAGGAGCATGCTCGGTGGTGTTAGGCTCGCACAAGAATTTTGGGTGGAGGTATTTGCGACTGCAATATATCTGGTAAATATGTCTCATTTGTCGATGCTTGTTGAAACGACTCCAAATGAGGTATGGTCTGGTAAGAATCCTTTGGTGGCACATCTTGAAGTATTTTTTTGTGATGCATTTGTGCATTTTCCCAAGGAAAAGAGGAGCAAGTTGGACAAGAAGGTAGTCAAATGAATTTTCATCGGATATAAAGAAGGGATGAAAGGATACAACATATGGCATCTTTCATCAAGGGGAACAATGTACAATCGAGATGTGGTATTCAGAGAAGTCAGAGGTAAATGCGAGTCTGAGGAATTTTTTCATACTGAGAATAGTTTTGATACAGTGTGGTTTAAACTGAGGAATGAAGAAGATGATTTAGATGAGTCAATTGAATCTAAGGAAGAGGTGGAGAAACTGAATCTAGTGGTAAGGAGGTTAGAAAGAATAAGAAAACCAATTGAGAGGTATAGTCTTCCAAAATTCCATTCCACATTCGTGTTAACTTCCATTGACGATGAGCCTAAGTCAATCGATGAGGCAATCAACTCAGCAGATGGTAAACTATGTAAGGATGCCATGATCGAAGAGATGGAATCCTTGTACAAGAATGAGACATGTGATTTAGTCAAGTTACATAGTGGAAGAAATCACGTTGGTAGAAAGTGGGTATTCAAGAAGAAGATGAATGTTGTAGGACAAGTCGAGAAGTTCAAAGCTCGACTAGTAGTGAAAGGTTATTCCCAAGTCGAGGGAGTCAACTTCAGTGAGATTTTTTCCTACATGGGGATCTAGAAGAATAAATCTACATGAAATAACTTGAATTATTTTTTAGTAAAGGGAAATCAAGAGTTGGTGTGAAAAATAAAAATATTCATTTATGGTCTAAATAAATCGCCAAGGATGTGGTACCAGAAGTTTGACACATACATCCTTAGTTTGGGATTTGTGAGAAGCAAAGATGATCACTGCATATATTCCAAGGAAGAAGGTGGATGTTCCATATATGTATCTATGTATGTCGATGACATTTTTTTGATTGGTAAAAACATGGACACAATAAAGGAGGTGAAGAATAAAATATCCTCCAAGTTCGACATGAAGGATCTCGGTGCAACTAAATTCAAAATGGGAATGGAGATTAAGAGAGATAGAGCCACAAGAAATATCTGGTTGAATCAGATGAAGTATATTGAAGTAGTTCTGAAATGATTCAACATGCAATATTACAAACCGGTGAAGGTGCCAATTCCAGTGGGAGCAAGAATTTTTTTGAATAGTGTCCAAAGACGCAAGAAGAAATAGAGGACATGGCACATGTTCCCTATGCAAGTGTTTTTGGTAATCTAATGTATGTGATGCTCTGCACTCGACCAGACATTTCCCATGTAGTGGGATTTTTGAGAAGGTACATGTTGACACCTAGAAAAGAGAATTGGATAGTTTTCAAGAGAGTATCTAGGTATTTTCGTGGCACGAAGGACTATGTTGTATACTACCAAGGAACACCTAAAGGTGATAGTGGTAAAGTAGATGTACATGGCTTTGTCGACGCTGACTAGGATGGAGATCTGGATCAACAGAGGTCGACCGATGGATATGTATTCAAAATGTTTGGTGGAGCAATAAGTTGGATGAGCAAGTGATATAAATTCGTAGCCTTTTCAACAACAAAAATTGAATACATGGCAGCTACTCATGGAAGAAAAAAAGTGATATGGCTTTAAAGGTTGTGTTCAGGAATCAGGTTTGAGCAGAGAGATATGAAGGTGAGTTGTGACATTCAAAGCACAATATTTCTAGAAAAGAACCCTGATTAGCATTCAAAGACTAAGAACATTGATGTACAATACCATTTCGTAAGAGATATGGTGGAAAGTAACAAGGTGCTACTAGAGAAAATAGACACATTAGAAAACATAGCAGACTCGTTGACCAAGTCTGTGAGTTTTGTGAAGTTCTCTTGGTGTAGAGTGGCAATGGACATTGCTGCCCTTGGTCTGTGAACAAAGTTTAGGAATCTCCTACTTCAACAAAGAAGACAACAGGTGGGAGAATATTGGGTTGTTATATTATTTGCATTGAAATTCAAGTCGAGGTGGATTGAAAGCAAGTTGAAGGTCGATGAAGTTGACCAGGAAATTCAAAGTCGAAGATATCAATGAAAATTCAATCGAAAAAAGGTTGAAGTGTGGGTGTGAGACGACCGACTAGAGACCAAATGAAGGATTGACTGGTAATCTGACTTGAAGTTGACTGTAACAAAATCCTGAGATTTGCAGGATTTGTAGCCAATGATATGCATGGATTTGTAACTTTTTTTGGGCACCAATATTTAGGGTTTTTCCTTTTGTAAATCCTATAAAGAGGTGTGTTGTAAGGCCGTAAAGACTAATGTTTTAATCGTAGAATTCACTTATGAAGGTAAATGCATGTGTAGTTGTAGGTTGTTGGTCATGCATATGTAAGTCGAATTGGTTACAAGGTTGTTTTTGCATAGGAAAGAGGGTATGATGTCAACTGTGTCTTAGGTGTGGATCAAGGTTAGACATATAAACTTTTATTTAGATTGAATAAGACAACAAGAGAGAAAAACACTCAAAGGAATGTTGGTTTCTCCTAGTTAAGGGTTCCAGGGTAAAATCTCGGTGTACTGTGTGATTGCTTGTTTCATTTACATTCTTTATTAAATTCTTCTTCTCTTCTGCTAGGATTAGTGTGGAAGTTTATTTCATTTCCTAACACATCCAGGGACCTTTTGCTTGAAATATAAATATAAATACAATATAAATTGAAATTGGAATTGAGATTGAAATAGAAATAGAAATAGAAATGAAATAGAAATAGAAATTGACTTTGAAAAGACATAAAATTTGAATATAAATTGAAACTAACATGTACACTGAAATCAATGCTTCAAAAATTGAATATAAATAGAAATAGAAATTGATATGTACACTGACATGAATGTGTTATAAATTGAATAGAAATAGAAATTGACATGTACACTGAAATCAATGTATCTAGAAATTGACATGTACACTGAAATCAATGCATTAGAAATTGAATAGAAATATAAATAGAAATTGGCATTGACATTGAAATAGAAATAGAAATTGACACAGAAATAGAAATAGAAATTGAAATTGACATGTACATTGAAATTAGTGCTTAGAAAAAGAAACAAAAAATGTCATGTATACTGAAATCATTGTGTTAAAAATTGACATGTACATTTAAATCAATGCATCTATAAATTGAAACATGTACTGGAATCAATGTGTTAGAAATTGAATGGAAATAGAAATTGACATTGAAATAGAAATTGGCATTGAAATGGAAATAGAAGTAGAATAGAAATTGACATGTACATTGAAATCAATACATTAAGAATTGACATGTACACTAAAATCAACACTTATTTATACGTATACTGAATAGAAATAGAAATTGATATGTACACTCGAATCAATGCATTATAAATTGACATGTACACTGAAAACAACACATCTAAAAATTGACATGTCCACTAAAATCAATGCATTAGAAATTGGGATGCACATTGAAATCAACGCATCTAGAAACTGGCATGTACATTGAAATCAGTGCATTGATTTCATTGTGCATGCATTGATTTTAGTGTACATTTTTCATCATTCAACATTGTTACTTTATTTCTATTCAACTTATTCCTCATGTAACTCTTGAATTATACTTCTAAATAATACTATCTATGTTCTCCATAAACTGATGAAAATAAGTAAATTTAAAATGATTAGATTCATCTCAGAAATATACATATACATAATTTTTCTCATCTACAAATTGTGTCACTATACTAAAAACTGAAGAAGATAGTTTGGCATTGATTCTTCTTGATAATACTCTCTATACTTTTAATCAATTGAGGAAAGTGAGTAAAATTCAAATGATCAGACTAATCCTAGAGATATACATAAACATAATTTTGTTCATCTACAAATTGTGTTGATATACTAAAAACTAAATAAGATAGATTGACATTGATCCTTCTCGATAATAGTCTATATACTTTCAACCAATTGAGGAAAGTGGGCAAATTTCAAATGTTCAGATTAATCTTAGACATATACATAGACACAATGTTGATAATCTACAAATGTTTTGTGAAAGCCCGTGACTGAAACTATCCTAGATCCATATTAACCTCGGATCTATCAAGCACCGAGAGGGATCAAATCTCTTGAGGTACTAACCTTTCCTCAAGTTTTGCACTCTACTTGAGAGATTCAATCCCTCTCGACACTTTATAAATCCGAAGTTAAGATGAATCTAGGATGATATATGAAAATCATGTGAAGAAACCACATTCCATTCAACACATAGTTGGATATTCTTTGATATGTATTTCAAAATAAGATTTGGATTGTAACAATGCCCATAAAATTTTAGAGAAAATATTATTACTCGATCATAAAATTATTAGTATCATTTACAATATAATATTATTTATTGATATTTGTAATTATTTTAATGGTAAAAAAAAAGCAATACTTAAAATTAAATATTATTTATTAAACACCATCATATTCAGTGATTATTTTGATTATTTTAATGGTAAAAAATAAAACAATATTTTTATTATTTTAATGGTAAAAAATAAAACAATAATTCATATAGTTAATGATGTTAGATAACTCAACATTCCATTATTCCAAGAGCATATAAAAAAGAGAATTAAAAAAAAAGGTAAAAAAAAAAACATTAAATTTTATATTATTTTTGGAATTTATTTATAATTTTTAAGTAATGTAGATGAGTTCAAAAGAAAAAAAATGAGTTATAGTTTTGTTCGCCAATTCATATGATGATGATGATGATGATGATGATGATTAACGTCCACTGAGACCAATTGGTCTATCAGACCTTAACAAGGTAAGAGATTACTCTGATTTCTTTAAAATTGTATTTCTATGCTAAGAGAGCATTGAGAGAAGCGTTCCAAGATCACCATAGTTTTTATGGCTTCGGAGGTTAGGAAGGTTTGTAATGTGGAAAATATTTTTAAATTGGAATCTAATATGGGTATAGGGAGATAAATCTAAGAGGAAGTGATTTTTATCTTATACCCTCTTAGTGTCACAATGATGACAGATTCTTTCATCCCATGATGTTTTGGGAATTGCCCAACTCTCAGTTTCACTATGTCGCTCGTGAGAGTTTTCTTATTTTAGAAATGTTGGTTTTCTTCTTTGCACTACTCAAAACTGAGAGGTACTTTTGATCTTCTAAATTAGGGTTAACCACCTCCTTGTAATATCTCAATTTCCTTTTATCCACTAATTCTTTATCACACCACATATTCTCCTTAAATTTAGAAGTGATAATATTTGTAATATTATCGATATTCTACATGATGGTTTCTTCTTATATTACCCAATAATTTATCCAAGATTTGACATCTTTATGCCATCCCCTTTTGAGCCACTAGTGGTTTTGGCCAGAGTTTGAAGCAATTTTGGGGAGCCTCTTACCATCCATGTTGTTTATCATGTTCTTGTAATTTGGGTATCTAGTCATAGAAATGCTCTCAATGGGGGAAATGATTGATTCTATGAGGAGGATAGGATATGATGTATTTCCCTTAGTTTTCAGATTATAAGTTATAAAATTCTTTTGGATATGTTATGTCTTTCTCCAATATTCTCTAGGTATATTGCAACCCCAAACTTCATTGTAACATCCTGCTCTTGAGCGCATTGAGAAGACTTATTCTTTGAGGACACTTGCTTGCAAGTGATCCGGTTCATTATACGATTAGCTGTTTTGATTATGATTATGAGATGTTGTGGATATGATGATATGTTATTTTTTCTATATTTACATCGACATGTGCTATTGAATGGGTTCTCCTGAGTGTGCAGGACTCTGGACATTAGAGGATGTTGATGGAATCGATGGATCTCCTTGGACTCCGAATCGATTCAGGGAGGGGACTCTTATGGTTTGAATGTTTTTGATATTACAGATGTGATGTATGACTAGATATTATGATGTTGATTGTCATAGCTAACATGTTTAGTTGATGGATGCAAGTTGACGATAGCTTGCCAATCAAACTCACATTTGGAGTAAAGTGGTCACACACGACAACTAGAGACATTGAGGGAGAGGTGTGGAAGCATCTCTGCCACAACCTACTAGCACCCCTGTCGTGGCTTGAACTGTAGGTTAACAATTACCTAATTCGAGAGATCTGTGATGTCATGAGACCATACTGTGATAGTCGCTCACGATGATTCTAAAGGGCGCGCAATAAGGCAGGGTCCTTATTCCTTAGAGGCCCTTAGTCACCCACAAGATCACTTGACAAAGTATTGACTCCAGGGGTTTGACATCTACCAAATTCAGTCAAGAGGCGAGTGACACCCTTGAAGCACGTAGTGCATCTTGAAGGGAATGCTGCACAAATAAAATGGAAGAAGGCGAGTGGCACCCTTGGAGCACATAGTGCGTCCTGAAGGGCATGTCACGATTTTAAATGTGGTAAGTTAATAAACCTAGTGCCTAGAAAACTATGCCTCCTTAGGACCTGGTCGGCCTTAAAATGAATGATGCTATGAGTGAAGTTTAATAACAATTTTTTCCCTTAAGAACTATCACCAAGCCTAGTGAATTTAAAACCTAGGTCTAAGTAGAATATGTGAAAAAAAAAAAAAAAAAAAAACTAAATAGACTTGTAACAAAAGGGGGTAAAGAAAATTCAAGCATTAATAATTAAAGTAAAATTTTTAATGAAGGTTTAATTATTAAAAGGGGTAAATGGTTGTTTTTGTCTAAAATTGTTAATTCTGAACTTAGTTAAAAAAGGGGGAAACTTAAAGAAAAAAGGAAACTTAAAGAAAATGGGAAACTTGAAGAAAAAGGGGAATGTCTAACTTAGTAGGGAATCTAGCATTTGGAACTTTCTATTTGTGAACTCAACTAGTCTTTAAGTAAGGCATATGTCATTTAAGAAATGTAAGGGAATAAAGGGACACCGAGTTGCATTTTTAGGAATGCTTTTAGGTGGGTGAGGGAAATAGGCTAATTTAATTAATTAATAATTGATTTTCTGGTGCAACTAAGAGATCGGGTGACATGTGTATGGGGGAGGTTTATCCTAATTAAATTTAATAAAAAGAATCTAATGAGGGTTTTGGAAACTAATCGCTAAGTAAAACTCTATAAAAAGGATGGCGAAGGTGGAGTATGGATCACTTCTGGTTTGTGTAATGTTATGCTGCCATAATTTTATCTTGACTAGATTTCTTTTGTGTGAGTTGGGATACCCAGCTCGGGTAACAAGTGGTAGCTCGACCTTGCGAGGTGAGATGGGAGCTAACATTCTTTGGTATTGTGTGTGTGTCCCCTTTACGACTTAGGGGGATCAGGGGAAAGAAGAGTACACCTAGCGTTGGTTGGGAGGTACCAATGAGGTCTCATCGGTTGGCAAGTAGGAGCTGGTCAGAGTGCGAGCGCAGACAATGACCTCGGATTCATCATTGTCGGTCATGGTATTCCGAGTAAAATTGTTATTTGTATTGTGATTAAACTATACTAGCATGGTTGTGGTAGTCTGATGGCATCTTCTTGTCATTTGTTTTCTGGCATATGTATTGTTATGATAATTGCAACAATGGATTTAGTAAATCTCAGTATATTGTAATCTACAATAAAAATAAAACTAGTTGATTATACTCTCAATGAATGTTCTGTTGTTAGTAGTATGTTAGTTTTCAGTTCGAGTAGTAGGATTTCAGTATAATTAATCTCTGGTATAGGAAATGACTACCTTATAGCTGTTGTGTGTGCACAATGCCCTGATGTTCCATTGGCTCCTTCCCTTCTTAAGTTTTGTGAATCTCATTTTCCTCATCACGTCCTTAATTTATTCTTGTTAATTTGGGCGTCTTTGATTGCTAAGATAGTTGTTCCTTCCACATTTACACCTTAATCAAATTATATGGAGATTCACATTTTTATTTATGATTTAATTTGCAGGCACATAGAAGCTACACCCACCCAACTCCTAAAAACTGTTTAATCTGTTTATACTTTTCAACTATTGTATCTATGCGCAGTTTGAATTTTGTTTCTCCCCAAGATGGAAGTGCGCCCAACATCTATGCCCAGCTTGAATTTCAAGTTAGATTAATTGTTGTCGACTGTCCGATATAGCTCTGTCCGTCTTCCCAACCACCAAAAGAAAACCTTTGTTGTGTGAGTCACCATGAATTTTATTGCTTGAGAAATTTTTCACATGTTCATACTACATGGATTGTCTAAACCACTCATGTTGTTGCATGTATGATTGTTGTCCTGAGTCTTCCATTGATGGAAGGGGTGATCTTATGTCTTCTTAAATTTCATGCAAGAGGAACTCGATGAATTTGATTAAACTGTAATCTATTTATTTTATCCCAAATCCACCAGTAGGAGCAAGGGTGAAAGGGATTTGCATTGGATTTGTCGGGATTTGGATTTGTTTTGGGATGTTCACTTTCAGGTTTGTGTAGGAATTCTAGAACCCCACCATCATGTCCTTTCCTTTTATTTGATTGCTACCTGATAGAGAGAGAGAGTAGCCACAAAGGGATGCTACATGCGTTATTTCAATATTTTTTGTTGAACAGGTTTGCTGGTTGATTTTTGGGTTAGCTAAGTGAACATTTCACCCCTCCCTCCACGCCTGGTCAGTAATCTCTCAATGGAATTAGGACTGAGCGTATCTCTGAGGCTTATTCTCCCTCATTCCTTATTTCCCGCTGAGATTATAGTGTTGGCTTTATGACAGTGTTATGCTATTATAGAGTGGGCATGGAACAAATTAAATAATTAAATATATGTGTTATGTTATATAGTAATGATACCTTGGTGATTATATGTTGAAATTACTAAGACAACTGAGAGGGTGGGGTGAATCAGTTGTTACTGTGCTTAAACAATTTTAAGTCTATTAAAATATTATTAATCTTTTCCAAGTGATCATCAAGATTATGTAAGTCATGAACAACATAAATAGTAAACATCAATCACACATATGATATACACAGAGACAAATATTCATGAGGAAACCCATAAAGGGAGAAAATCTCTTCTTCTTAGAATGATAGGAAGTCTTTTATGTTTTTTACATCATCAGTCTTTGAGCACCAACTCAAAATGAGGCTACAACCTCTTCTTTAACATGTTGCAACTTGTAGAGAGAACCAACCCTTAGATTCTCTAGAACCCACTAGAAAGAAACATATTTCTCCTTATGATCTCCAACACCAACTGGATGGAAGCACCTACTTCCACTTATACAAGCACCAACTTGCACACAAAAAACTCTTCATTTTGCCTATTACCACCCTACCACCCTGTTTTCTAGCCACAACTAGATGGAAGCTACAACTCCCAATATTCAAGCACCAAATTGAATAATAGAGGACCACAGCCCTCCCTAGCACCACCCTAACTCCCTGATTATAAAACTTTGCTCGAATAATACCTTACAATAATACAGACATTTCAATGCTTACCACTTCTTCTTTGTTCTACAATTCTAATCTACTTTTGTCTGTTCATGCTTGGCTCCACTTGTTGTCTCTTTCCATCTACTCTTCCTCTGTTCTTCTCATGCTCTTAGGTTCTCATACAGCCTACTCTTTTCATCATTTCTGCTCTGTCAAGCTTATATTCTTCATCTCTTCATTTTTCTCACTCTGTTGATGTTGTCATATTCATTACATACAGTTCAACTTGTTTTACTGAGAAACATCAACCTTCCTCTGTCACGACATCTTTCTTTTATTCATGCCCTCATCATCCGTTACTCCACATCTCCAACACTCAAGTCAGGAATCTCAAAAACACTCAGGAATGATGATTCCAACGCTCAGGAATGATGATTCCAATGCTCATGAACAATGATTCCAATAGTGTAAATGAATTGTAACTGATCAAGAATTCATGAAGTGAAACAACAACCCTTCGATCATATTTTGTTTGATCAACGCCATTGGATTATACACGTAAAGGATTTTTTACTTTTCAATTGTGTAACCTCCGAAGTGGAGCCTAGCAACGCTAGCTCCTTCCCCCATCTTCCATTTATGTGACCTTGGGTGATGATCTCATTTGACCACATGATTGCAGGCATGACCAAAGGTGGTTTGAGGGAAATCCTCTTTTCGCCCCACAATTCACTACAAAGCTCCACGTATGCCTTTGGCAATACCATGGTTTTTATTGCGGCTGTCCCTTAACTTTTTAAAGTTCACTCACCTTCAATCCCCGCAATTCAATGGGACCATCGATCTCACGATCTTGACGGTGATCCTGAACTAACGGTTTAGATCTATCCTTTTAAGTTCTGTGGATCAGATCTAACCCTCCTAAATCAACAACTGTGATTTATTCCGTGATCCAGGCTTTGGGAGTTTCAACTCTCAAACCTTGCTTTCCTCCATACGTCAATCTTCTTGAGTCTATGATCCACGGACACCTGTCCTTCTCAATCGACAGCTCTACCTCTACTTTAGGGATTTTACCTCTCAACTAGATCAAAGATTATATGTCCCCTTTCTCAATCAATGGTCGAGATCTTCTTCGCTACTCTAGGCTTTGGCGATTTCAATTCTTAACATTCATGCTCTCCCAAAATGATTTTAGCCAGAGTCCACAGATTCTTGCCACGTGTCCTCCTCAAATCAATAGTCCTCATTTATTTCGGGACTTCTGCCTTCGGGAGATTCAACTCCTCTACACTCGCTTTCTCCTAGATATTTTCACCAAGAGTCCATGATCTAACGACGCGTGTCCCCTTCAATCAGATGGTTTAGGCTTACTTCAGGCCTTTACCCTAAATCCATAGATTTATGCCACGTCTCTTCTAGATCAAATAGCCCAGATCCACTTCGGACGATCTGATGCTTGAGATATTCTTCAGACGATATGACAACTGAGATATAGTTCGGATGATCTGGCGGTCGAGAATTTATTTTGGCTCTCCAGTTCTTCGGACTTTTGGGATTTCAAATATCAAACTGGAAATTCTTGAAGTGAGATTTCTCTGGAATCTAAGATCAGCTGAAACGTACTCCCCCTGACAATGAAAGGTCGGGATTTGTCGTTGGTGATTTTCACCTCCTCCCCATCCACAAACTTCTGAAGTTGTGGATCTCACACCACCTGTCCTCCTCGACGATGGTCGGCCCCAAATCATTTCAGGGCTTCATAACTTTGGCAAGCTCCCTCGCCTGCATGTGCAAAGAGCTAAGTCTTGCGCACCTTGATTTGATCAGACGGTTGTTGATCCTCTAGATTGGTGATCCAATGGTCAAGAAGACTCTCGAAGAAGATCCATGATCAAATATTTTGATCATGATCACGTTTTTGTAATGCGCTTTCCCTTCTGAGCTTTGATCTCTATATATTGTTTGCTTCTCCTCCCGAGCTTAAGATTTTCTTGTTTTCCATCGTCATTGTTGTTCTTACCATCAATGACAAGAAAAATCTTCCTATAAAACATGCCAACAATCACCCCCTTTGGCATTGATGGAAACCATGAAAGGATACACTATTCTGCTTAGACCTCCAACTGTAGCATCCAGACCACACCTTTTCTCCCCCTTTGACATAAATTTCAAAGAAAACTGAGAGTGATTTTGTGCTCCCCCTAAATAGAGATACAATGAGAAATCTCCCCCTAATCAAATAGATTGTTTTAACTTGATAACAGGGTCACACCCAACTTCTAGTGTAGATACTCAAATTGAGCTTTTGCAAGCGATTTAGTGAAGATATCAACTATTTGTTCTGTGGAAGGAATATAATTCAGTTGAACAAATCTGTTTGTAACTTGATTTTTGAGAAAATGATACTTTATTGGTATATGCTTAGTATTTGAATAGAGAACATGATTCTTCGAGACACTAATGGCACTGGTGTTATCACAGTGAAGTGGAATTGGATCAATATAAGTTACCTTCAAATCTGCAAGATTTTGTTTCATCCATAAGATCTGAGTTTAGCACATAGCATAAGAAATGTACTCTGCCTATGTAGTTGATAATGAAATAGATCCATTATTCTTACTAATCCATGATACTAATGAATCACCTAAGAAGAATGCACCTCCATGGGTGCTCTTTCTCTCATCCAAACAATTTCCCCAATCAACATCTAAATATGTAGTTAATTGAAAATTTTGATTTCTAGGATACCAGAGACCATAAGTCATTGTACCCTTCAAATATTTGAATATCCTTCTGACAGCTGCTAAATGACTTTGTTTAGGAGAAGACTGATAACGAACTACCATTCCAACAACTTGCATTATATTAGGATGGGATGTTGTGATGTACATAAGACTACCTATCATTGATCGATATGTTCCTTGATCAATATCAGGTGAAATATCATCTATACTGAGCTTGCAACCAACCACCATAGGTGTACTAACAGGAGATGAATCTTCCATCTGAAACTTATTCAACATCTATTTTAAATACTTTTCTTGAGAGATAAATAGCCCTGCATAACTCTGATTGATTTGTAAACCAAGAAAATATGACAGTTCTCCTATCAAGGACATCTCAAACTCAGTTTTCATAGAATTAGCAAACCACTGAACTGAAGGGTCATTGGTACATCCAAAAATAATGTCATCTACATAAACCAAAACAACTAATAAATCATCACCTTCAGACTTAATGTATAGGTTATTGTTAATAGTACCTTTCTTGAACCCTTTGTCCTATAGAAATTTTTCCAGTCTATAATACTAGGCTCGTGGTGCCTGTTTCAGTCCATATAATGCCTTTTTCAGCTTATAGACATAGTCAGGATTATCTACCTGTGAAAATCCTTTAGGTTGCTCCACATATACATCTTCTTCTAGATATCCATTAAGAAATGATGACTTAACATCCATCTGATATACTTTAAAGTTCTTATGACATGCATAGGCAAGAAATATTCGGATGGTTTCCAATCTTGCCACTGGTGCAAAGGTTTCGTCAAAATCCTGTCCTTCAACTTGTGCATACCCCTTAAATATCAATCTGGCTTTATTCTTGACAATTTGTCCTTGTTCATTCGTTTTATTCTTAAACACCCATTTGGAGCCAATTACATTCTTATCTGCAGGTCTAGGAACAAGCTCCTAAGTATTATTCTTCTCAATATGATCCAGTTCCTCATTCATTGATTTTAACCAGTTTACATCTTTATTGGCTTCAATAAATTTATTGGGTTCCACCATGGATATGAAGGTTATATGTGATTTCTCAGTGTCTTTTATTATCATTCTCCTTGTTTGTACACCTTTGTCTTTCTCACCAATTATCTGACTAGTAGGATGATTCTTTTGAGTAATTTTGGAGGGAGGATTTGATGTTGTCTATTGATTTGCGTTTGCCTGAGTATTTGTATCTTCATCTGACTTAGATTCTACTCTTTCTGATTCTTGGACCTGTTCATCTTCAACTTCAACTATATCCTTTGTTGTTGATTCAACATTGCTTACATCTTGTACCAAGATTTCTTCATCAACTTTTATGTCAATAAAATCAACCAATTTATGCAGCTTCTTATTATAGCATATGTATCATTTACTATTTGTAGCATACCCTAAGAATATACCTTCATCAACCTTGTCATCATATTTGCCAAGATTTTCATCATTGTTCTTGATATAACACTTATTCCCAAAGACTTTAAAATTCTTGATTGAAGCAGGTCTTCCAAACCATAGTTCATAAGGAGTCTTGTCACTTTGTGGCATGGGATGAGCTTTGTTAAGAATATGTACAGTTGTATGATTTGATTCTACCTAATATGTCTGAGCAATATTCCTTTCATTCATCATTGATCTTTCCATCTGCTGAATTGATCTATTCTATCTCTCAACTACTCCATTTTCGTGTGGAGTCCTTGGAATAGTATACTCTCTTTTGATCCCATGTTTATCAAAAAAATATTTGAAGTCCCTTGAACTAAACACTCCTCCTTTGTCATAACTTACTGCCTTCAATCTTTTTCCTATTTGATTCTCAGTCAGAGCCTTAAACACTTTGAATTTTTCAAATGCTTCGTATTTTTCTTTCAGAAAGGCAACCCATGTAAGTCTAGAATAATCATCAATAATCAACATGAAGTTATTTTATTTTCTTGTACCTTCCTTCCTTGATGCTCCACATAAATCCATATGTACTAACTGAAGAGGTTTCTATATTGATGCAAAGTTCTTAGATTTAAATTGTCTTTTAGTAAGCTTTCCTATTTGGTAAGGTTTGCATACAGAATCATATGGCTTTGATATTTTTGGAAGATCTTTTACTACCCCACTATTTCTAAGTTTGATTAGATGATCAAAATTTAAGTGTCCAAGTCTCCTATGCCATAACAAACTTTCATCATACTTTCTTAAGTGGCATTCTTTTTTTTCTTCTTTCAAAACATAGACATTGTTTTTTGTTCTTATGCCTTTTGAAATCAACTGTCCTGAATTCACAGATTGTATTTTACAATCTTTAGAAGTGAAAACAACTTTACATCCTCTGTCACAAACTTGACTAACACTAAGCAGATTATGTTTCAGACCATCTACAAACAACACATCTTGAGATTTCCCTTTTCCATTAATTAGAATTACCATTACTTTACCTTTGATTTTTCTTGGTGCATCATTTCCAAAGGTTGCATTCCCTGATTTTCTTTCACTTAGAGACATAAAATTACTTTTGTCTCCAGTCATATGTTTGGAACATCCATTGTCAATATACCAAGGATTATTTTGTCTTTGAGCTGACAACACTAATCCACACTTGTCATTTTCTTTCTTCTTCCAAACCTTGACATTTTTCAGCAGAGGGATTCAAATCTGGCTTATAGTTCCTTAAGTGACAGTCTGCAGCTTTATGTCCATAATTATGGTAGGTGTAACATTCTAGTTCATTGAATAAAGGATCATAGCGATTGTTATGCTTAACCTGTGTCTTTTTCCCATCCATCACATGATTTGTAGTCTGTGGTTGTTTATCACTTGGTTGCCTCATTACTTGTTGTGGCAGATATTTATTCCTTGAGTGTCTTGATTGTTCATATCTAAATCTTAAAGAACTGTTTACAATTTTGTGACCAAAGTTAGAACAGAAAAAACAATTTCCATAGAAAAATCCTTTGTACTTGGAAAATGGTTGTCTTCTTTGACGGGTTGATTTCTTCCATGCTGATGATTTCTTTGAGCAGAGGGTGTGTTTGTGTTATTTATTTTTTCTACAGATTCGGTTCTGGTACTTTTTCTTTCACTCTTCCTTGGCGGTTGATTATCTTCTTTTGTTTCTGCAGAGTGGTTGTTATAAATGATTGTAGATTGGACAAACTTGATGGATTCTTTGTTGCTTCGCTGACCACTACTTGATCCTTCTTCATAACCCAAACCAGTTTTCAACTTTGGATTCCTTTGTTGATTTAATATGGTGGCTAATCCTTCTGAGGCTTTAATGCTTGTCAGATTTTGATAATATAAGGCTTGGAATTTCTCTAGATCTTTTCTGATAGCCACTACTTCAGCTTCCAGAGCTTCACATCTTACCTTCTTCGCTGCTAATTGTTGTTTTAGAATATCATCTATTTTCTTTGCTTCTTCTAATTCTACTTTTAACAAAACAAAATCTTCACTTGGTTCTTTACCATTCTTTTCAAACTGCATCAACAATTGTTATTGTTTTCTCTTCTTAAATCTAAGTATGTTAATTTCTTCCAAAGAACTGATTAATTCACCTTCCATATCAACCACAAATTCTTCATCATCCAAGTCACCTCCTGTGTGTTCATCATCAAAATTTTCCATAGACATAAGCATAAAATCATTCACTTTATCTTCACAAGATGAATCGTTATCTATGTCTTCTGAGGAGTTGTCATTGTTTGCACACAAAATTTTCTTTTTACTATATTTCTTAAATTTGTATTTCTTTTCATCATCAGAGTTCTGGTAATTTTTCTTGGGAGGACACTTAGATGCAAAATGACCTATCTTACCACAGTGGAAAAATTTAAATGGAAATTTGCCCTGGTATTTTCTTGATCCTTTCTTTAACCTTCTCACAAATTCTGCCTCAATATCATCCAAGTCTGAATCAGTATTCTTGTATGCTTTAAAATATGCTTTTCTAGTGGTGGATTTATCTTTAATAATCCTCATTTCATAAGCAATTAGAGTTCCTAGGATTTTATCAATAGACAAAATCTTTATATCATTCAATTCTTCTATTGCATAAACTTTTGGATTAAATATATTAGGTAGAGATCTTAAAATCTTCTGAACTAAAAATGTGTCTTCAATCTTATCACCAAGACCCTTCATGACATTCACAAGCTCCTCAACTCTTAAGAAATATTTACTAACTATTTTGTCTTCATTCGTATTTAGTTGTTCAAATTTCAATCTATATGTCTAAAGTTTGGCATCTTTTACTTTCTCATTGCCTTCATAATTGCTAATGAGTTTATCCCACATCTCTTTGGCAGAATCAAGATGCATTACCTTTACAAATTCAGCTTCAACAATCCCACTCAAGATATCATTCATTTCCTTTGCATTGAAGCTAAATTCTAACTTATCATCTTTGGAAGATAGCACAATAGGTTTTGTATATCCAGTCTCTACAACATCCCAAACATCAACACCTAAGGCCATAATGTATGTTCTCATTCTAACCTTCCATAAAGAAAAATTTGTTCCATCAAACAGAGGAGGCTTATTGGTTGAAGTTCCTTCATGACTTGTCATGTTTAAGCTTACTGATATACCTTTAGCTAAAAGGAACCTTCTCTGATACCAATTGTTGAAATTACTAAGACAACCGAGAGGGGGGGGTGTGAATCAATTGTTATTGTGCTTAAAAAATTGTAAGCCTATTAAAATATTATTAATCTTCTCCAAGTAATCATCAAGATTATGCAAGTCATGAACAACAGAAATAATAAACATCAATCAAACATATGATATACATAGAGACAGATATTCATGAGGAAACCCATAAAGGGAGAAAACCTCTTCTTCTTAGAATGACAGTCAGTCTTTTATGTTTTGTACATCATTAATCTTTGAGAACCAACTCAAAATGAGGCTACAACCTCTTCTTTAACAAGATGCAACTTGTAGAGAGCACCAACCCTCAAATTCTATAGCAACCACTAGAAAGAAGCATATTTCTCCTTATGATCTCCAACACCAACTGGATGGAAGCACCTACTTCCACTTATACAAGCACCAACTTGCACACAGAAAACTCTTCGTTTTCCTTGGCACCACCTTGCCACCCTGTTTTCTAGCCACAACTAGATGGAAGCTACAACTCCCAGTATTCAAGCACCAACTTGAATAATAGAGGACCACAGTCCTCGCTAGCACCACCCTACCTCCTTGATTATAAAACTTTGCTTGAATAATACCTTACAATAATACAAACATTTCAATTCTTACCACTTCTTATCTGTTCTGCAATTCTGCTCTGCTTCTGTCTATTCATGCTTGGCTCCACTTGCTGTCTCTTTCCATATGCTCTTCCTCTATTCTTCTCATGCTCTTAGGTTCTCGTACAATCTTCTCTTTTCACCATTTCTTCTTTTTCAAGCTTATAGTCTTCATCTCTGCATTTTTCTCACTTTGTTCATGTTGTCATATTCATTACATACAGTTCAACTTGTTTTACCAAGAAACAACAACCTTCCTCTGTCACCACATCTTTCTTTCATTCATGCCCTCATCATCCGTTACTCCACATCTCCAACGATCAAGTCAGGAATCTAAAAAATGATAAGGAATAATGATTCCAATGCTTAAGAACAATGATTCCAATAGTGTAACTAAAACATAACTGATCAAGAATTCACAAAGTGAAACAACAACCCTTCGATCAGATTATGTTTGATCAACATCATTGGATTATACACGCAGAGGCTTTTTAAATTTTCAATTGCGTAACCTCTGAAGTGGAGCCTAGCAGCGTTAGCTCCTTCCCCTATCTTTCGTTGATGTAACCTTGGGCGATGATCTCATGTGACCACGTCATTGCGGGTGTGACCAAAGGTGGTTTGAAGGAAATCTGCTTTTCGCCCCGTAATTCACTATAGAGCTCCGTGTATGCCTTTGGAGATACCGTGGTTTTGATTGCGACCTGCCCTTAACTTTTTAAAGTCCGCGCACATTCAATCCCCGCAATGCGATGGGACCGTTGATCTCACGATATTGACGGTGCTCTTGAACTAACAGTTCAGATCTGTCCTTTTAAGTTTTTCGGATTAGATCTAACCTTCCTAAATCAACGGATGTGATTTATTTCATGATATGAGCTTTGGGAGTTTCAACTCTCAAACCCTTCTTTCCTTTGTACATCAATCTTACGGAGTCGATGATCTATGGACATTTGTCCTTCTTAATTGATGGCTCTGCCTCTACTTCGGGGATTTTACCTCTCAACTAGATCAACGGTCCTGTGTCCCCTTTCTCGATCAATGATCGAGATCTGCTTCGCTACTACAGGCTTCGACGATTTCAATTCTCAACCTTCATGCTCTCCCAGAATGCTTTTAGTTGAAGTTCACAGATTCCTGCCATGTGTCCTCCTCAAATCAACGGTCCTTGTTCACTTCAAGACTTTTGCCTTCAGAAGATTCAACTCCTCTACACTTGCTTTCTCCCAAAGCATTTCACCCAGAGTCCACGATCTAATGACACATGTCCCCTTGAATTGGATGCTTGAGGCTTACTTCGGGCCTTTAACCGAAATCCACAAATTTACGCCACGTCTCTTCTGGATCAGATGGCCCAGATACACTTCGGACGATATGACGCTTGATATATTCTTCAGACAATCTGATGACTGAGATCTACTTCGAATGATCCGATGGTCGAGAATTTATTTAGGCTCTCAGACTCTCCGAACTTCAGGGATTTAAAATCTCAAACTGGAAATTCTTGAAGTGAGATTTCTCTAGAATCTCATATCAGCTGACACATAGTCCCCTTGACAATGAATGGTCTGGATTTGTCGTCGGTGATTTTCACCTCCTCCCCATCCAAAAACAATTGAAGTTGTGGATCTCGCGCCACCTTTCCTCCTCGACGATGGTCGACCCCAAATCACTTCGGGACTTCAGAACTTTGGCAAGCTCCCTCTTCTGTGTGTGCAAAGCGCTAAGGCTTGTGCACCTTGATTTGATCAGATGATTGTTGATCCTCTGGATTGGTGATCTAATGGTTGAGAATACTCTTGAAGCAGATCCACAATCAAGTATTTTGATCCTGATCATGTTTTTGTACTGTGCTTTCCCTTATGAGATTTGATCTCTGCATACTATTTCTTCTCCTCCCGATCTTATGCTTTTCCTTTTTTCCATCACCATTGTTGTTCTTGGCATCAATGACAAGCACACTCTTCCTATAAAACATGCCAACATTATAGTGGAGTGAATTATGGCAGGGAGGTATTAAAGAAAATGAAGGTAATTGAACGATTTAAATTGTGTAGATAATAGTTAATCATATTTAACAGTTTAATAGTTTGCATATTGTTTGTCCTATAATATTAATATCAAATGAAAATATCAATTAAACTGTTGTAAATTGTTTATTCCAAGATTTCTCAATGAATTTGATTTTTGGATTCGAGGTTGGTGTGTCAATGTAAAAGACGTAAATGCAGAGAAATGCTGAGAGTGATGAATAGGGATAGTGATATGGATAGGATGCACATCACATACACATGATTTGAGAACATTTTGTGGTGGAAACAAAGTGTACCATAAACAATGACCTTTTAATGTTAGAATTCAATTTGGCAATAACCTTTATTCAACGGTCTTATTTGTAGAGAAGTTAAATTCTCTAACATAATTTGATACCAAAGTGGGAAATTGGCTTTTTTACTTTGTCTATAACTGTAACTAATTGGCCTGTCCTTGGGTGTATTACTAAAATAAATATAATTTAGTAAACCCTCTGATAGGCATTAAATATATGTTGACAAAATTGTCACGAGTAGCGTTCACAAAAGAGGCAGTGGCCTAGTTGTATCCAAACATAAAAAGGTACTCTCCCAAGTCTACATTTGTGATGCCATTGTGCCACATGTATACATAGACACCGCCATTGTTGTCAACGACACACTATGTATTAACTGATCCAGGAATAGAATGGTAGTTGAAATTAAGATTAAGCAACTGTAACTCTTCTTACTCACAAAAGCATGGACACTTGGCCAACTTTACCCTAACAGTTTTAATAGTTTCAATAGTTTTAACAGTTTGCACCGTATTAATATTAATATTTTTAATATTAACAGTTTTAATAGTTTGCACCATATTAACTGTTTGCATCAGCTTTAATAGTCTCGTTTTAATAGGTGATCCTAACAGTTATCTAACAATTATATTATGATGAACAATTATACTAGTTTTAATAGTCTTGGCATCAACTTTATTGGTTCTATTTTAAATTGTTATTAGAGAGTGTTGGCAGCCATTTTGCATTTTTATCCTATCCTTATAAGCTGCCTACACAAGTGTTTTGGAACTCTTGACCCTCATCGCAATCTGTTGAATAAAACGACGTGATTATCTTGCGCATTCGCACACCTGCCTTTTTGTTTTCATTTTCACGACTGCAAGCGTGAAAAACCTGGTTCGAAGTCATGTCGATGGCATTAAAATTGTCACTGGATTATTATGGTTACTCTTGTTTATGTGGTCGTCTCATCTCTAATTCAATTATGGTCACACAGTTGGCAAGATACCAAAACCTTTACTCATTTGGCATTTTTTTTGTTGTTAATATGACTTCATTTTTATAAGATTGTGATGGTATTCTAATGATTGTGATCGAGTCCTTGATTCAATGGTGGTCTGATGTTCTATTGTTTTTGATCGAATTCAATGGTTTCATAACAACACATTAACATTGTGATTAGACCCTTAGCGCAATGGTTTCATACAAAGCATACATTTTCTAGTCAAATCTATGGTTCTAAATTCAAAATATAGCTTTGTTTTAAATCATACAAACACTATTGCTTGTGCAAATATTTGGGTCGACTTACCATAGTTTTCAATAATTGTTTAATTGGCATTGCTTTTAAACACATTGCAATAGTGATCACCATAGCATCGTCAATTGTACATTTTGATATGACTGTTTTGCATGGATTGTTTTGTTCCACCACCCTCACACACTTAGGCATTAATGCATGTCTTCTATCCCGGGTTACCTCTGTTGGTTTCGGGGAAGCCTCTGAGCTCACGGTCCTGCGTATGCCCTGTCCAAACCCCTGTCTATTTACTCTGCTCACTGTGTGTTCTCTCCTATGGCACCTGTGGTGCGCATAGAACCTAATGGCATCCAAACGCTGCTGCTATTCGACAATGCTTGTGAGGATTTGGAGAATAGTGGCTGGTTGATTTTTATCCAAAAATTTGAGGGTTTCAACCACACGGTAGCCCAACAGTTTTCCCTCATGTTTGACGGATGCAGGGCTAAGGTGGGAGATATCCAACTCGAGCTAAATGAGGAATTCCTCAGTTCAGCTACAGGCTTACCAGTTAAAGGGCAGAGGTGGTTTAAGAATTCAAAAGTGGACGAGGTGTCATGGCCGCTCCTATTCACATCGAGGAAGATTATTGGTTGTGATAGAGGTATGCCTGTCACTGCCCTCAAGACCAGATGGCATGATCTATTGGAAATTGTTAAGCAATTCGTAACTTGTGAAGGTCATTATGGGTTAGTGTTTCTTTATCATCTCAGGTTGCTGATGAATTTTATAGACTACCCTCTGAATATGCCTCACTACCTCCTACGCAGCCTATATAAAATGTCCAAATGATTTAAGTGTGAGAAGGTTGATAGTAGCCTTTTCCATCACTGCTTGATCAAAATCATTATCGTTCATCATTTGAGCCTTAGTGGTGATTGTTGGCAAGCCTTCCTATCAAGGAATGGCTTTGCCACTCCCGAGTGTGGCCAAGTGGACAAGGTTGTGGTCATTGAAACCCTGGTTGGGCATGTTGTCCCACCTCCTACCCTTCTACCCCCTGTCAAACCCTTGAACTACCCCAACATTGACCTATTTGATACCATGGCCAAACTGTGTGCTAAAGACAATTCTAAGACCGTCAAGAGGCCTGTAAGGAAGAAAGGAAAAGGTAACACTGATTCCAATAGTAAGGGAAAGAAGAATGCATGATGGATATCTAGATGTTCTCAGAACAAGCCCAAACATAGCACTGACCAGAAGCCTATTGTCTTGAACGAGGATTCAGACTCTGAGATTGAATGCTTCTTGGCTGAGGAATACCCTTACTCTCATGGCCTCTGTTCCGTGGAACCCTATGACTATGTTTCCAACCTACCTCTGTGCCTTAAGGATGACCCTAACTTCCCGGGAATTAAGCTTCACAGTGGAACCCCTGGTAACTTGAAAGAACCCTCCCCTGTTATGCCAATGCCCGATCAACCACCATGTACTCAATGCAATTCTTGGCTTGAACGTTACTACATGGATGTTCCTCTGTTACAATCTAAAATCAAATCTTTGGAGGAACAGATTACTGTGTTGTCAAAAGAAAGAGACAGGGTACAAGCCAACGAGAAGAAATAAAAGTCTACGGGTTCAATTGTCTTCAGAAATGTTGAGGCAGCTACGGCCTTTGCCAACTCAAAGTTATCTCGACTGAAACATTTTCCTACAACCCAGGTATGATTATTTCAACAACGATTTTGAATGATTCGGTTTGAACTAGCATAGCTGATTATGTTTGCTCTCAATTAGTTTTGTTTGTTCTAATAGATTCAGAAATGGTTCTGTTTACTTCGAATTTCCAGGAATGATTTCGTTTTTATTTGAATTAGTATAAAATATTTCGTTCTGGATTAGTATAAACTATTTTGTTTGCATTGAAGATTTGTTTGCTAAAATCGAATATGGCTATGATTTGATTAATATGATTTTATTGCTTTTGAATTAGTATAACGATTGTGTCGGCCCTGAGTTAGTTCGATTCAGTTCTGTTTGGTTTGATCCAGAAACGATTCTGTATGTTTGAATTAGCACAGTCTTGTATGTATGCGATGCATTAATATCAAATATTGGTTTGATAAATAGAATGTAATCTATTGATTCGAAGAAATGACTCTGTTAGTTTTGTATTTAAAAATGATTTTGTTAAGCGTTGGATTGATATATTCTGTCTATATTGAATTCGTACCAAAGATTTGTTTGATATTCATTTATAATCTGTTTCGATTGAAATGGATCCAATTACGATTTCGTTTGTTCTCAATTTGCATAAAAGTTTTGGGTTTGTTGTGGCGTGAATGATTCGCTTTGTTTTGAATTAGTAATTAAAGGTTTGTTTAATAGGTCGAATGTATTTCTGTTATCATTTGGATTGATTTAAAATGATTCTATTTGTAAATATGACCAGCGACAGAATCGTGAGATTCTGTAGCTAGTCATAAAATCTAGATTTTTGTTAATTTTACAAATAAAATGTTATCTAAACTTGTTTATTCTTTTCCACCTATAGGTACATACAAATTTCAATGGCAAATTGGACATGCTGTGGTAGTTTAGAACATGCTTTTTGTGATATATTTTAGTTTTAAGTTGTTAGTCATAGGCAGAAATAGAAGACTTGGGAGATTGTTCCCATATTTTTTGTAAACTGCTTTTTATAATTCCCACAGGGATGTTTTACCCTGTGGCCTTTATATACTCATTTTTTTTTGTAATGAACCCATCACTGTTGGGAGAACAAAGACTATGGATTTATGATGATACAAGCTCGAATGGAAGTGGATCTTTTGTAACAACTTTAGCTTTCAATTTATCATACTTTCGTTCAGGTTTTGTGCATTTTAATTTGTGATCAAGTTATTGACTACTTTAGATATCAAGACTTGTTACATGTTAATGCGTTGTGATTTAAATTCTGTCCATATCTTATGTATCTCAGTTTTAGTACAACAATTACTCTGTTTCAATTTAATGAATAAAGGTTTATCTTCTTCGTTAATTAAACTGTCCTGTACAAATCTTTGCACAGGGATTTATCTAACTGTGATGATTTGTAAATTATAAGATTGTTGTCATTTTATGTCTTGTTTGTTCTTTCATTCATATTTGAAGAGCACTGTTGCTTCCTATTTACAAGAAGCTTGTGGAAAATCTGGTGCGGGTTTCCTCCCATCAAACAACTAAATCAACTACTGTACACAGGACAAATAGGAAGCTTTACTTCAGGTCAGTTTGTTATTTGTTATTAAATAGTTAATAAATTCGAGAATTCTCAGTAGTTCAGATAGATATATAGTTCACATTTACAGTCAGGATTATCATTTTAATTGCTCAGCTTAGATATTTTTTTATTTAATTACTTTCTCATAAAAGATTATAAAAAATAAAAAATAATAGCTTTGTTGTCATAGAACAGTTCACGAATGATTTTCGCAGGTTTTTTGATTCAAAATCTGTAATCTATAAATGTTGTACATATATACTTAAGATTTAATTCTATTGAGAGCTGAACATTTTATTTAGAATTATGGTTGTATAATATTAGTAAGTAAATTTTATATATGCTTTAGATTTGTGTATAGTTTGTTGCAGTTGTTTTTTTTTTCTTTAGATTAGTTCCTTTAGTTTAGTTTTCTTTCATTTTCCTAGGACTTAGATCGGCCAACAGAGCCACTAAACCCATCGGGGTGGATCAACCCAAACGGCTTGGGTAATTTAGAGAACCCCGGACCGGATCCACTTCTCCAATTGACGAGCATTCAATTTCGCCCATCAACAAATGGCACTAGAAGGAGGGCCTCAAATTTATTAATGGCACGAGGTAGTCGTAATACTCCTCCACCACCTAACCGCTCACCTATAGTGACACGAAGTCCTTCAAATGACAACATCCCCCCTCAAACAACAACCACATCAAACGACGATCTACGGATCGTAGTTGAACCAACAACCCCAAATCCTACAGGTGGTGACGTACAAGAGATTGTCCGCCAATCTCTCTTAAGAACACATAGTGCCTTCGCCCGTTTAAAGCAACCAAATCGACCTTTGGACCAAACTTTAGACTTCTCTGATATTAGAGAACAACTTGGAGGCACTAACCTCACTTTAAACCCTACAGATCCAATCCCCACTCCTGCTGCAGGAGGAACTGGAATACCACCCTCACCACCTCCATCACCTCCTTCTTCTTCTGGAGAAGACTCTTTTGACGAAGGCAATCCCCCTTCTCATCCTTCCACACCGTCTACACCAATGGCCAACCAGAACAATCCTACCAGACCCTGGCTCAACCAGGATGTAGTAGTCGCACCCGGGGCTCAACATCCCTTACCCAAACATTCGGAGAAGTGGCTTCCCAAGTTTGACCCTGACTCTAAACAGATCGCAGAAGATCACATTAAAATTTTTATGTTAGCCATTAGACTCTGTAATGTCAATCATGAAGACGTAGTCTGTAGGTTGTTTCCCTACACTTTCGAGGGCAATGCATCTACATGGTACTTTGCCCAACAACCCCATACCATTGTGTCATGGGAGAAGTTTGAATCCTACTTTCTGGAAAAGTTCGGAGACGATAAGTCCCCGAAAGTCCTATTCATGGAGCTTTCTAGTTTAAGAATGAATCCCAAAGAGAAAATCAAAGACTTTAACCAAAGATTCCTAACAATTAAGAACTGAATCCCTACGGACTCGATGCCTGCTGAGAATCTTATCATAGCATACTATACTAAAGCCTTGCATCAAAGTATATCCATTTGGGTAAAACGATATAAGAAATCCACGTTGTTAGAGGCCTTCGAAGAGGCCAGCCAGATTGAAAAAGACATCCTTAATTTAAAAGACATTACTAGCAACGAAACAGAGACTAGTTCATCTTCCAAAAAGAAGATCGAAATCCTCCCTAGACCTGCTCAAAATAAAACACAACCTGAAAGCTCAGATTTAGAAAACTTAACTAAAGTCGTTCAAAAACTATCGAATCAAGTTATAGATTTGAAAATGATGGCCGAAAAAGATTCTTCAAGAAAAGGGCCTTACAAACCCCCGTTCAGGAATTCTTTTCCCACCAACCGACCTAATCCAAATGTCGAGGGCCTAAATCTAGAAAGCCTGCAATACGCCCTTCAAACAATTCTAGAAGCCCAGGATAACTTGATGCCTCCTGAGATTCCTAAGGAGGTAGTTGAACAAGAGACAACTAAAGAAGAAGAATCTTCTCCGAACATTTTTGGACACTTCTCAGATATCATTTTTCAAGCTAACTTCGAGACAGTTCATCCCTACAATACTAGGAGTAAGACAACAAACAAACCTTCTTCCGAAAACACTACGACTTTTCCCCCAAAGCAATCTAAACCAGATGAGACTAAACAGAGTCATGTAAACCCCAACTTAGATTATGATTTAGTTGAAGATCTAAAAAAGTTAAGGGCTAACATTTCTGTTTATGAATTATTAAAATTTCTGTTTCTGCTACAAAAGATGTTACAGAACATTGCAGAGAATAGCAAAAATGGTAATTCAAGCAGTAACAAGGTTGTTCAGAACAAAGTTCCTCAGAAGACTTCCACTAAGAATAATCCTGATCCTCATGATAAAGGAATCCTTCCTGTAAATAATGTAACAAATGTAGATAAATTAGCTTTAGAGACTGTGAGTAAAAAGCCACAAGCTTCCACCCTTAGTACTCGCAAAAATGTACCTCCATTTTTGTTAACTTTCGAAATCTTTAATAGGAATGTGCACAATTGTATGGTAGATTCAGGAGCGTCATCTAATGTAATTCCATGGTCTGTTTGTCAGAAGATTAACGCTGAGGTTGAACCATCCACTTTAAAAATCATTCAACTTGATCGAACTAGTGTTAAAGTTGTAGGCGAATTAAGGAATGTGCTTATAAGATTATCATCTAACCCCAAAGTTCATCAAGTGATTGATATTATTGTTGTGGATATTCCAGAAGTTTATGGTTTGTTTCTAAGTAGAGACGGGTCGGAGCAGCTACACGACTATTTCACGACAGATTGGTCCCACCTATGGTTACCCGAGAATGGCAAGCCCAACAAGATCAAGGTAAATCGTGAACGCTACCTAAAGCTCACAGTCACAAATTTGAATGATCCCAATGAACCATTTACACCTTCTGTTGATTCACTTGAAATACAAGGGATGGATACCTTTTTCAGCAATTTCATGGCCGAGACTTCAGCTATCACCAACCCATAACAATAGTCTGAGATTGTAGCATATGTGCAGCCAGTAGCTTCTACACAATGGTTTCATGCACCCGATAAAAATCAAATTTGGTCTCTTTATTTTGACGGGTCAAAGTCCAAGGAAGGAGCTGCTGCAGGCTGCATTATTATTGATCCGACAGGTAACAAAACCTTGATTGCATGTAGGCTAGAATTTGAATGTACCAATAACACAGCGGAATATGAGGCTTTATTGCAGGCCCTCAGAAAATCCTTAGATATGAACATTCAAAATCTGTCTGTCTTTGGCGATTCGGAAATCATGGTTAGACAGGTAAGAGATTCTATCCATTGTCTGTCTCTGCATCTTAAAAGCTACCAATCCGAGGTATGGAATTTAATGAATAAGTTTTCTGCTTTCAATATAAATTTTATTCCGAGATTGAATAATTTTGAAGTTGATCTATTAGCTAACGTAGCTTCCAAACTCTTTCCTGTAGAAGGCTTGTCCCCGGATGCATTCTCCATCGAACTGTTGTTCAGGCCATCCATTCCTGACAACATCACAAATTGGAGAGTTTTCGACGACGATCAACAGATAATTATATTCCTGCATATGGAAGAAACTTTCCAAGGCACGATGATTGACGAATGCACTCATGACGACAATTTGCATGATTTCATGATAATACCAGGTCCGAGATCTCCTGAATCCTCGTCGGACATGGTAAATTTGATCCCTAAAACTGTAGTTAGATTAGAGAAATTTTACGATCTTCAAGATAAATTCAAAAAATCAGTCAACTGTAAAACAAATAGTTCCTCGTTATCGTATGAAAAAGTAAACTTGGGAACTAATGACAATCCACAGTGCATTAATTTAGGGGTGGGGTGTTCTGAACAAGAAAAAGATACATTTATTAAATTGTTTAAGGAATTTAAAGATGTTTTTGCATGGACGTATGATGACCTTAAAAATTTCAACCCTAACATCATACAACATGTCATTCCTATGAAACCCCAAACCTTACCCTTTCAACAAAAATTAAGAAAAATGCACCCTAAACTCGAACCGACCGTCAAAAAAGAATTAAATAAACTCCTAAATGCTAAGAAAATTTTACCAGTTAGGCACACGCAATGGGTTTCTAACTTTGTCCCTGTCCGAAAGAAAAGTGGGGAAATCCGACTATGCGTCGATTTCCGAAACCTTAATAGAGCATTTGATAAAGACAACTACCCTGTCCCACCCATGGAACAGATCCTTCAACAGGTATCTGGTTCTGAGAGACTATCCTTATTGGATGGTTTTTTAGGGTACAACCAAGTCCTGATGTCTCCTCCAGACCAACTCAAAACCACCTTCCGCACTCCATGGGGAACCTATGCTTACAGGAAAATGCCCTTTGGATTGATTAATGCCGGTGCCACTTTCCAGAGAGCGATGGACATCGATTTTCGAGGATTAATCAATCAATCCATTGTATTTTACTTAGATGATGTTACTGTGTTTTCCAAAAACAAAACTGGTCATCTAGCTCATTTAAGAGTTGTTCTACAGCGATGTCATAAATACGGCATTTCCTTGAATCCCAAAAAATCTATCTTCGCAGTAGAACAAGGTAAACTCTTAGGATTTATTGTGTCAAGCAAATGGATGATTATCGACCCTGAAAGGAATCAAGTCATCTCAAAACTCCCCCCTCCCTCATCCAAAAAGTCTATGCAGTCTTTCTTAGGCCAGATAAACTTTGTCAGGAGATTCGTCCCCAGTTTCTCCGAGATGGTAAGACCTTTACAGAATTTAATTAAGAAAGACGCACAATATCATTGGGGACCCTTAGAAATCCAAGATTTCAATTCAATAAAAAAGGCCATAATAGACGCTCATTCTCTCATGAGCCCCGACTTTTTGCAGGACTTCACGCTCTACACATTTGCTTCTGACCGCTCCTACGCTGCCTTCCTAACTCAAAAGAACGTTGAAAACAATGAAGTACCCATTACCTTCATGAGCTCTGCTTTCAAAGGTGCGGAACTTAATTACCCAGTGGTATATTAGCAAGACTACGCTGTTTTCAAAGAAGTCAAACACTTCCGGTCTTATCTTTTGAAATCTAGGACGAAAATTATTGTCCCTTACCCAGCCGTCAGAAATCTGTTAGTGCTGAAAGAATTAAGCGAAAAGACGGCGAACTGGGTTACCTCCTTGCAAGAGTATGACATAGAAATCACCCCAGCTCAAATAGTGAGAGGCCAAGGGTTATGAAAGTTAGTTTTTGACTCAACAGCAGGATAGCAAGAAGAAAACGATATGTCAAACCTAGGACAACACAATCAAAATGCAATTTGATGTGCTCAAAACTCTGTCAGTCCCTGGTATGACGATATAAAATTCTGTCTTGAACATGGGTCAGCCTCCTGTCACCTGGATCCCACTAAAAGAAGAACGTTAAGATTAAAATATTCCTCCTTTCATTTGATTAATGGTATTCTGTTTCGTCAAAATTTTGATGGAGTACTAATGCGTTGTCTTGATAAAGATGAAGCAGAAAAAGTCTTACTAGAACTGCACGCAGGAGAAGTTGGTGGGCATTTTGGTGGTGACACCACTGCCCATAAAGTTTTGAGGGATGGTTATTACTGGCCCACACTTTTTAGAGACGCCCATGCCTTGTGCCACAAGTGTATTATTTGTCAAAAAGCATCAGGGCAGTTACAGAAACCAGCCTTTCCTTTACAACCTGTTTCAGTAGACTCCCCTTTTCAGCAGTGGGGTCCTGATATTATTGGTCCAATCAATCTGCCATCCTCACAACAGCATAAGTTTATCATAACAGCCACAGATCACTTCACCAGGTGGTCTGAAGCTGCCACATTAAGAACTGTGAATACCAGTCAGGTAATTTCCTTTTTAAATTCAAATATTATTACTCGTTTTGGTATCCCTGACTGTTTAGTATTTGATAACGCTTCTTATTTTTCGTCTCTTGAGATGAACAAATTCTCTCTAGAAAAGGGAATTAAATTGAAGTATTCTACCATCTATTTCCCCCAGGGAAATGGATTGGCAGAATCAACAAACAAGAATCTGATTAAAATCATCAAGAGAATGGTATCTGAGAATCACAAAAACTGGCATAATGCACTGTTAAACGCAATCTGGGCTAATAGGGTAACACCAAAAACTGTTGTAGGTAACTCTCCCTTCTTTCTCATCTATGGCAGAGAAGAAATTCTTCCACCACATATTCTTCTTCCTTCACTACAGCTATCACATAAAATACAAGAAGAAGATTGTCCCCCTTTGGAGAACCGAATTAACGCTTTAATGAAACTAGAAGAGGTAAGAGAAAAAGCTAAACGTAAGTTAGATCAGCATCAACTAGTGGTCAAAAGATGGTTTGATGCCAACTCTGCCTCTGATAGGAACTTCGAAGTAGGTGACCTTCTCTTGAAATGGGACAAACTGCATGAGGGAAAGGGAGAGCACATGAAGTTTCAAAATTTATGGCTTGGACCATTTTTAATTGCTGAGAAATTGGGTCCCAGCTCTTTCTGATTACAAAATCTAGAGAGGCAGCCAGACACCTATCTGATGAATGGACAAGCTCTGAAAAGATATTTCGCTTGATGACAACCCTATGTATACTATGTAAATATTTTTCTTTTGTTTTCTTTTCTTTTACTGTTTTGGTTTTGATTTTTCCCCTTGCGCTTATCAGTTTTTGTTTTTGGAAATACACATACCTGAATTTTTGAACTGTTCAGACAAAGAAAACAAAAAATTCTTTCACTGAAATGATTGCTGAAAAATTGTCTAAACATCAAATATTATAATACTTCTGAAATTTACTGCCATGTTGAGAAAAGACTGTTGTTTGAAAGAAGTTAACTAATTTCAAACCCTGAGTGAAGCTTGTCACGATCATCATTATCTTCTTACATTGTCCTTGTTCCTTAAGGGGACGACTCAGAAGATGTCTCCCTGCTTTTGAAGGTTGGTTTTGCAAACAAACCATCTCTAAATCTTAATGAAGGACAGTTTTAAAAATTCTTTCAAGGTCTGTAAAACAATATGTCAAAAATATCATAATTTTCAGCGTCACCCGGCTCAATTTTATATCTTTAATAACCAAATAAATCATTAAAAGCGCTGTGGGAAGTGCTTGTAAACCCGTCAGGATACTGAACAGGTCTGCTGGTAGCGGGTAAATGCATGCATGATGCCAACACAACTTCGTCGGGGTACTGAACAGGCCTGCTGGCAGCGAATCAATGTCAGGTATATGAAAATCTGCAAACATGAAATCTCTTGACCTTAAAATGTCCTTTATTTTGATATGGAACTTCTTTGCAGGATACAGATATTAGAGTGGGTTAAATGGAAACCCTGTCGAGGATATGGACACCTGCTAGCAGTAGTGGCTCTGCCAACAGTATTGGAGATTCCATCTTAAATATCGTGGCTCGCTTGTCTTAAGACTGTTATCAGTTTTCATCCTTTTAAGCACTGCTGGAATATTTGATTAATGTTGATGTTTAAACAATTTTCTGGTTGTTTTTGAGTTAGAATTATTCTCATTATCATAATCTGAATTTTTTCTTTTGGCAGAGATAACTGCTTCTACCAGTGTGTTTCCATTGTTGGCAGCCATTTCAAATTTTTATCCTATCCTTATAAGCTGCCTACACAAGTGTTTTGGAACCCTTGACCCTCATCGCAATCTATTGAATAAAACGACGTGATTATCTTGCGCATTCGCACACCTGCCTTTTTGTTTTCGTTTTCACGACTGCAAGCCTGAAAACCCTGGTTCGAAGTCATGTCAATGGCATTAAAATCGTCATTGAATTATTAGGGTTACTCTTGTTTATTTGATTGTCTCATCTCTAATTCAATTATGGTCACACAGTTGGCAAGATACCAAAACCTTTACTCATTTGGAATTTTTTTTGTTGTTAATATGAATTCATTTATATAAGATTGTGATGGTATTCTAATGATTGTGATCGAGTCCTTGATTCAATGGTGGTTTGATGTTCTATTGTTTTTGATCGAATTCAATGGCTTCATAACAACGCATTAACATTGTGATTAGAACCTTAGCACAATGGTTTCATACAAAGCATACATTTTATGGTCAAATCTATGGTGCTAAATTCGAAATATAGCTTTGTTTTAAATCATACAAACACTATTGCTTGTGCAAATATTTAGGTCGACTTACCATAGCTTTCAATAATTGTTTAATTGGCATTGCTTTTAAACACATTGCAATAGTGATCACCATAGCGTCGTCGATTGTACATTTTGATATGACTATTTTGCATGAATTGTTTCGTTCCACCACCCTCGCACACTTAGGCATTAATGTTTGTCTTCTATCCCGGGTTACCTCTGATGGTTTCGGGGAAGCCTCTAAGCTCACGGTCCTGCATATACCTTGTTCAAACCCTTGTCTGTTTACCCTCCTCACTGTGTGTTCTATCCTATGGCACCTGTGGTGCGCATAGAACCTAATGGCATCCAAACGTTGTTGCTATTCGAAAATGCTTGTGAGGATTTGGAGAATAGTGGCTGGTTGATTTTTATCCAAAAATTTGAGGTTTTCAACCTCGCGGTAGCCCAACAGTTTTCCCTCATGTTTGATGGATGCAGGGCTAAGGTGGGAGATATCCAACTCGAGCTAAATGAGGAATTCCTCAGCTCAGCTACAGGATTACCAGTTAAAGGGAAGAGGTGGTTTAAGAATTCAAAAGTGGACGAGGTGCCATGGCGACTCCTATTCACATCGAGGAAGATTGTTAGTTGTGATAGACGTATGCCTGTCACTGCCCTCAAGACTAGATGGCATGATATATTAGCAATTGTTAATCAATTCGTAACTTGGGAAGGTCATTATGGGTTAGTGTTTCTTTATCATCTCAGGTTGCTAATGAATTTTATAGACTACCCTCTGAATATGCCTCACTACCTCCTACGCAGCCTATATAAAATGTCCAAACGATTTAAGCATGAGAAGGCTGATAACAGCCTTTTCCATCACTGCTTGATCAAAATCATTATCGTTCATCATTTGAGCCTTAGTGGTGATTTTTGGCAAGCCTTCCTATCAAGGAATGGCTTTGCCACTCTCGAGTGTGGCCAAGTGGACAAAGTTGTGGTCACTGAAACCCTTGTTGGGCTTGTCGTGCCACGTCCTACCCTTCTACCCCCTATCAAACCCTCGAACTGCCCCAACATTGACCTATCCAATACCATGGCCGACCCGTGTGCTAAAGACAATTCTAAGACCATTAAGAGGCCTGTAAGGAAGAAAGGAAAAGGTAACACCGATGGCAATAGTAAGGGAAAGAAGAATGCATGATGGATATCTAGATGTTCTCGGAACAAGCCCAAACAGAGCACCGACCAGAAGCCTATTGTCTTGAGCGAGGATTCAGACTCTGAGATTGAACACTTCTTGCTCGAGGAATACCCGTACTCTCATGGCCTCTGTTCTGTGGAACCCTATGACTATGTTTCCAACCTACCTTCATGCCTTAAGGATGACCCTAACTTCCCGAGAATTAATCTTCACAGTGGAACCCCTGGTAACTTGAAAGAACCCTCACCTGTTATGCCAATGCTCGATCAACCACTGTGTACTCAATGCAATTCTTGGCTTGAATGTTACTACACAGATGTTCCTCTGTTGCAATCTAAAGTCAAATCTTTGGAGGAATAGATTACTGTGTTGTCAAAAGAAAGAGACAGGCTACAAGCCAACGAGAAGAAACAAAATACTACGGGTTCAATTGTCTTCAGAAATGTTGAGGCAACTATGGTCTTTGTCAACTCAAAGTTATCCTAACTGAAACATTTTCCTACAACCCAGGTATGATTATTTCAACATCGATTTTGAATGATTTGGTTTGAACTAGCATAGCCGATTATGTTTTCTCTCAATTAGTTTTGTTTGTTCTAATAGATTCAGAAACGGTTTTGTTTACTTCGAATTTCCAAGAATGATTTCGTTTTTATTTGAATTAGTATAAAAGATTTCATTCTGGATTAGTATAAACTATTTTGTTTGCATTGAAGATTTGTTTGCTAAAATCGAATATGGCTATGATTTGATTAATACAATTTTATTGCTTTTGAATTACTATAGTGATCGTGTCAGCCCTGAGTTAGTTCGATTCAGTTATGTTTGGTTTGATCCAGAAACGATTATGTGTGTTTGAATTAGCATAGTCTTTTATGTATGCGATGCATTAATATCAAAGATTGGATTGATAAATAGAATGTAATCTATTGATTCGAAGAAATGACTCTGTTAGTTTTGGATTTAAAAATGATTCTATTAAGTGTTGGATTGATATATTGTGTCTATATTGAATTTGTACCAAAGATTTGTTTGATATTCATTTATAATCTGTTTCGATTGAAATGGATCCAATTACGATTTCATTTGTTCTCAATTTGCATAAACGTTTTGGGTTTGTTGTGGCGTGAATGATTCGCTTTGTTTTGAATTAGTAATTATATGTTTTTTTAATAGGTCGAATGTATTTTTGTTATCATTAGGATTGATTTAAAATGATTCTATTTGTAAATATGACCACTACATAATCGTGAGATTCTGTAGCTAGTCATAAAATCTAGATTTTTGTTAATTTTACAAATAAAATGTTATCTAAACTTGTTTATTCTTGTCCACCTACAAGTACATACGAATTTCAATGGCAAATTGGACATGTTGTGGCAGTTTAGAACATGCTTTTTGTGATATATTTTTGTTTTAAGTTGTTAGTCATAGGCAGAAATAGAAGACTTGGGAGATTGTTCCCAGATTTTTTGTAAACTATTTTTGATAATTCCCACAGGGATGTTTTACCCTGTGGCCTTTATATACTCATTTGTTTTTGTAATGAACCCATCACTGTTGGGAGAACAAAGACTATGGATTTATGATGATACAAGCTCGAATGGAAGTGGATCTTTTGTAATAGCTTTAGCTTTCAATTTATCATACTTTCGTTTAGGTTTTGTGCATTTTAATTTGTGGTCAAGTTATTGACTACTTTAGATATCAAGACTTATTACAGGTTAATGCGTTGTGATTTAAATTCTGTCCATATCTTATGTATCTCAGTTTTAGTACAACAATTACTCTGTTTCAATTTAATGAATAAAGGTTTATCTTCTTCGTTAATTGAACTGTTCTGTACAAATCTTTGCACAGGGATTTATCTAACTGTGATGATTTGTAAATTATAAGATTGTTGTCGTTTTATGTCTTGTTTGTTCTGTCATTCATATTCGAAGAGCAATGTTGCTTCCTGTTTACAAGAAGCTTGTGGAAAATCTGGTGCGGGTTTCCTCCCATCAAACATCTAAATCAACTATTGTACACAGGACAAATAGGAAGCTTTACTTCAGGTCAGTTTGTTATTTGTTATTAAATAGTTAATAAATTCAAGAATTCTCAGTAGTTCAGATAGATATATAGTTCAGATTTACAGTCAGGATTATCATTTTAATTACTTAGCTTAGATAGTTTTTTATTTAATTACTTTCTCATAAAAGATTATAAAAAATAAAAAATAATAGCTTTGTTGTCATAGGACAGTTCACGAATGATTTTCGCAGGTTTTTTGATTCAAAATTTGTAATCTGTAAATGTTGTACATATATAATTAAGATTTAATTCTGTTGATAGATGAACATTTTATTAAGTAGAATTATGGTTGTATAATATTATTAAGTAAATTGTATATATGCTTTAGATTTGTGTATAGTTTGTTGGAGTTGTTTTTTTTTCTTTAGATTAGTTCCTTTAGTTTAGTTTTCTTTCGTTTTCCTAGGACTTAGATCGGCTAACGGAGCCGCTAAACCCGTCGGGGTGGATCATCCCAAATGGCTTGGGTTATTTAGACAACCCCAGACCAGATCAACTTCTCCAGTTGACGAGCGTTCAATTTCTCCCGTCAACAAATAGTTATATAACAATTTAATAATGAGTAATAGTTTTAATCGTTTAATAGTTTTGCATCAGCTTAATAGTTCCAATTTAGTTGCGATATAATTGTTTTATTGTGAATTAATTATGAATATGTCAATTATCCCTTCGATTAGTTTAGCCAACTGCTTTTGCATTATATTAATGGTTTAATGGTGATCAATGAATTTATCGCTTATAATAGTTTTAATTTCCTTTACACCAGGGAACTAAATAAGGACATTTTGAATTCATGAATGTTGTCAATGGGAACCCTTATTGGATAAGTTGTAATTAATAATTATAAGTTTGTTTATTCTTCTTGATTTTTAAATGGTTGTCTTATTTTAACGGAAGGCAGGGTAGTACTATCATGAGTTTTCATAGTAGTTGAGGTTGGATGCTTGAGCTTGAATAGTCCTAGGATGGTAAAATGATTTTGAGATACTTCTAGATAGTTGCCATTTAATCATGTTTTGTGTGTAGGTTTCCTTGTGCCTTGTTTGGCTTGATTGAATAGAGTGCTCTCATTATAGTTTATGTATAGTGCGTGACAGTGCTAGTTGGTTCGGGGAACGTTGGATTTTTATGTTGGGTTGAAGGTTCAAAGTTATTTCGTTGTGCTTGGGTTCCTAGTGCACTTGTCGCAGTGTGCTGACATGATTCCTTGAATTAGGATCATTGCGCACGTTGATCGATAAGCACATATGATACCTGGCATGAGTCATGTGCTTCTCGTTGAGGGTGTTGTTGTTCATTGTAATTGATGTTTGTACTTGGTTTATAACATTTTAATATTCTTGGTTTCTTGCTCGTCATTAAGGTTCTAGTCACTTGTGTCATTGATCTGGTTGAGTTGATTGTTTGTCGTTGTTACTTTCCTGCTTAAAAATAAAAATAAATAAAAATTGCACTTGTTACGCATCGCATGTTGTCATAATGATGGGGGTCGTTACATTCACATCCATATAAGATAACTAGAGGAAATAGAGTGAGAAAGAGAAGTTTTTTTATCCCAAAGCCAAAGGTCCACTGATTTACAATTGTTTTTAAGCCCATAATAAACTTTCCACCCTCCATTAATCCTTTTTTCAATGTTATAGTTCCAATTTAGTTTGTGGTGGATATCGATCCCAAGATATTTGTATGAAGGCATTTCTTCCAAGCTATTGTTTTCATAAACAAAAGTATCATATATGATCCTTTTGGATTTAATTATCATAACCTTTGTTTTGTTAGTGTTCACAGTCATGCCCATGGTAGAGAAGATGTCCTTGAGGATTATTAGTTGCTTACCTAGTTCATAGGAACTATTTTGTATAAGAACAATATCATCAACATAGATGATGATGACTATACTAGTGAGAATGCCCATGGTAGAGAAGAAGTCGTTGAGGATTATTAGTTGCTTACCTAGTTCATAGGAACTATTTTGTATAAGAACAATATCATCAACATAGAGGATGATGATTGTACTAGCGAGAGTCGGGCCAACATAGTCTTCATCCTCCAAACAATATTCTAACTTATGCCAAAAAGGGTAGGGGATAGGGGAAAACATTTCTTGACTCCTATTTTACAGTTAATTTCTTCCGACCAGCCCTCAGTGTTCCTAAACTTGGCAATAAATTTCTCATATAGCCTTACTGCAACAACTCTTAACTTAAAATGGAATTTAAGCTCTTCTAACCTATTCCATAGGTTAGTCCTGGCCACATTATCAAAAGGTTTTCTAAAATTAATGAAACAAAAAAAGAGATCAATTTTATCATTATGACATGCTTTTTCAATGATCCTAAATGTAACAAGGTGGTCCATAGTGGAATGGTAGCCTCTAAACCTAGCCTAACCTCTAGCTCTTTTCCCATGGATTTCTATCCATGTATTGATCTTATTTTCCAAAATACTTCCATATAGCTTAGCTAAAATGGGGCTAATCATAATGGTCCTATAAATAGAGGGATTACTTTTATCCCCGCTTTTAAAAACAGGTACAATGAGGCTTTGAGTCCAAGGTTTTGGGAAGTCTTGCTAGATAGATAAATTGAAGAGCTTATGTATGTGAGGGATGATGATAAGTCCTCCAATTTTTAAAATTTCAATGTGGTAGCCTTCAATGTCCTTAGCTTTTTTTTTTGAGAGCCGCCTAATCCCAAAATTAATGTCTTCTATAGAAAACAATTCATCCTTTGTATAGATTTTTGGAATGTTATCCATAACATTAGGAGATTCGTACAAATTTGTAAGGTAGAAATTCCAATCCTTCAAGGGAATCCTATTATTTTATTTAGTTTTGTGAGTTAGAATTTTCCTCAAGAATTTCTTAGGATCTATCTTAAATAGGTGCAAAATCTTGTCTTGTTTTCTAGTTATATAGTCTTTTTTTTTCATTTAATTAAGGTTTTGTATCCATTTATCTTCTCATATTTTAAATATGCATTGGAAGCATCCCTAATGGATTTTCTAGCAATTTTACATTCATTATCGTACCAAGGGTAAGTTGTCTTTCTTTTCTTTTTACGTAGCACCTCCATAGACAATTTTCTAATGGAAGTAGAGAGGGTTATTGTAAAATTCTAATAGTCAACTTCAATATTGTTGTGATACGATATGAGTATTAAAACATTACTTAAGTATTTTAATAAAATATTGACTTTATGTTTGTCAAAAGTTAAGTTCCTTTGGTTGTCATAGTGCTCCTCAATGGATCTTTTATGCATGGGAAAGTTAAGAGTTAGGGTTAAAGGTCTAGGATCAGAGTTAGATTCATGGTCATCTAAAAGATCAAATTTTACTATTGGTTGTATATGGAGATATCTTATATTACATAATCAATGACATTGCTACCTGACACATGGATACAAGTTATCTTGTTAGAATTTGGCCACTTCCTTAGACCATTGCGAATTATTAAATCTTGAGAACTACATAGCTTGATTAACTCAATACCAAACAAATTCTTGATCAGATTTTTAGAATTTCTTTTGTAACTGTTATCTAAAACAAGGTCCTCATCTTGCCAAAGAGGATTAGGGTTGGATTCATTACTTAAAATAATAGCTTCATTGGTTTCAATTCTATCATTACAGTCTCCTAACATGAGGATACTACCTTCATTTTTCATTTTGTATATATCTTGCTCTAAGCTTTTGTAGTGACAATTCTTATCTAGATTGTTTTTTGTATAAAACCTAGAGTTAATAGGTGTGAAATAACATATTGCTATATACATCTTCTTAGCATTAATATATATCTCCATCCATATGTATTGATTGAGATTATCTTTTTTATGAAGCTAGAAGTGAGAAGAGATGTTTTCTTTTATGTAACAAGCTATGCCTCGAATCCCTCTATGGGAGGAATTGTTGTTCCATGTTGACCAAAAAACAAATCCTTTGATATTAGGAACATTACACTCTTCATGCTCCAAAATTTCAACCAAGAAAATAATGTCAATGTCACTCAAGATCCAACTTAGTATAGGCCCTTTACTCCATAAAAAACCACAATAGTTCCCAAATAGGATATGTAGTGTCCCAAATTTCTATTTATCATTATCGTTTTGGTCTCTATACTTAATAATATCCTTTCGATTCCGAATGATAGCTCATTTCCCTTCTTTCTTGGATTCTTTCACCTTTTGAATTTTCTTCTTTAATTGAGCTTGGTCCTCTGGAATGAGGTGTTCATTGATAAATATTCATAACCCTTTTAAGATTGGATTTTTGTTGAGTATACCATATTTATGGTCAATATAGCTTACCTTAACCTAGATCAACCTATCTTTATGTTCAATTGTTTTCCCAACCTATTTTCTCCTATGAGACAATTTGTCTCAATTTGTGATTTATTTTTGAGTTTTTCCTTTACT
Organism: Picea engelmannii; assembly: GCA_009831015.1. Classification (NCBI taxonomy): domain Eukaryota; kingdom Viridiplantae; phylum Streptophyta; class Pinopsida; order Pinales; family Pinaceae; genus Picea; species Picea engelmannii. The sequence goes on along the minus strand of ML783871.1, from coordinate 269,665 downwards.
ATTGTGAGGATGTTCTCATATTTCTTCTCTTTTACATCGAAACTTATGAGGTTCAAGGCTCTTTCTATGAGACAATTTGTCTCAATTTGTGATTTATTTTTTAGTTTTTCCTTGACTATTGCGAGGATGTTCTCATATTTCTTCTCTTTTACATCGAAACTTATGAGGTTCAAGGCTCTTTTGTTATGTTCATGGTCTAATTATATGATATTGTTCATTTCTTCTTTGATGAGTTTGATATTCAACTTAGGTTCCAAATGATGCATAGCCAAATTTCTAATTAGCTTTTTTCTAGCTTTGTAATCTTATCCTTGAGATTACCATTTTCTGCGACCTTTGCCTCATGGGTTGATTGTTTTTTTTTCTTGGCTTTGTTTTTCTATTTCTTGTAATCTAGCCTCCATTTTCTACAACTCACTCTCCAACCCTAAAATTATATTTTCTATCTTTTTCTCAATCTTCTCTTCAAAGGATATAAATGGATTATCAAGCATTGGAATTTCTTGGCTTTGTTTTTCTATTTCTTGTAATCTAGCCTCCATTTTCTACAACTCACTCTCCAACCCTAAAATTATATTTTCTATCTTTGTCTCAATCTTCTCTTCAAAGGATATCAATAATCTTCTCTTCAAAAGATATAAATGGATTATCAAGCATTGTTTCCAAGTTCATTTTAAGTTTGGCTTCTTTCTCCTCTCTATGTTTTTCTAGTGATTCTATATATTCATATATAATTTCTAGGGTTATTTTGTTAGATCTTCCTTTGAGATTTTTTGGTATCTGGGATGAATTATTCATTGTATTAGAAAGCAAAGGAAATAAACAAAAAAACAAGAACTACAGAAGGAACTTGCATACATGGTTCATGTAGGGTTTGAATAGATTTAGTAAAAAATTATCTAGGGTTCCTTTACTCACCCTCGGCGGATATGAAATTCTCTAGATAAATTCACAGAGTAGTTTTCCTGAAGGAATAGTTCAATATCCACAGAGAATAGTTTGCCATAGAAAATAGTTCATATGTTATAGGTATACAGAGTTATGCAATATATTCTTGCAGTGTTTGTGGGACAAGGGACCCTAAACTATATGTTATAGGTATACAGAGTTATGCAATATATTCTTGCAGTGTTTGTGGGACAAGGGACCCCGAACTATATGTTATAGGTATACAGAGTTATGCAATATATTATTGCAATGTTTGTGGGACAAGGGACCCCCCTCCGCCCAACGATTTGACTAGTAAAGTCTACGAAGGTATACATACCCTACCCCCCTCTGGATTTGAGCCTGTGACCTCTTAAGAGGAAAGACATGTTATTAACCATTAGGCTCACTCAAGATGTATATCAAAAGACAAGTTATTGAGGCAAAGAGATGTTCTTATTCTCTTTACTTTTTTAATTTATATTTATACTTTTTTAATATTTAACATTAATATATTAAAACATGTATAAATTTATATATGTATGTGGAAAAAATATTTTGTTAAAGATAAATAGAACTAAATGTTAAGAAAAAAAATTATTATTATTATACCGGCCGAAGGCTAGGTATATTGTAATGGAGTAGGCTAACTCGGGAGCAATCTTCCCTCCCGAGTAGCTTTACGGAAGTCCCTTTCCGGCGACCCCCGACAAATGCACCATCCCCCAGAGCATTGCCTCGTAGAGTACACTACCAGATGCATCCATTCACGGTACATGAGTGAAGGGGATCATTCATCGTTGATGCGGATGGGCTGGCGACATAAGCCTACTCTCGCCGTCATATCTCTACACCTCCTTATTAAACCGTCGTATCCATTGCTCACTCTATGTTACACATTATTTCCGTCATCCCTATGACCGTTAATGATGTAAACCTATATGTTTCCTTCAGAGGGGTCAGTGGCCTGAGTTCCTGAAGAGAGAAGGGAGAAGAACTTTTCCTGATAAAAGAAGTTGCATTTTCCCTTGTAAAAACCCTGTAAAAAAAGAAGTTCGCAGGTTGCTATATAGGCAGGGTGCGAGAATGCCTGATTCTCGCAGGTTGCACCATAGCTAGGGTGCGATATGTTCATAGGTTTCTCTATAGGTAGGGTGCGATAATGCCTACACATGGGAAAAACAAGCGTTTTCTTGAATCTTCTAGAAGGAGAAACTTCTATGGTGAGGTGGCATCTGAATGGTTTGGATCTTACTCGCTTTCATGATTTAGTAGGATCATCCTAACCTCCTCACCTTATCCTCTTCAACTTATAGAAGGAGAGGAGTTCTCATGGAGAAAGTTATCTTTGGTTAGCTTTTGAGCTTGGTTAGCTTTGGAGCTTTTGGGATTAGCTTGGATTGGATTGAGCTTTGGAGATTTTTAGCTTGGCTAGATGAGCCACTTTGTCAAGATAGATTGTGAATATTATCATATCTATGCTCAGAATTCTTGAAGTGGAAGTGTGTGGGGAACGAAGGACAGTTGGAAGGGACCTTACGACATCAAGGCCATGGTTGTAATCTCTCTTTCACATTCAATATGATACAGTAATATGGTTCTTTCCTATAAAGCTTGTTGTGTTTTATTGTATGATTCCTTGGTCACATACATAGGTTTATATTGAGTTTATGCTATTACTATCACTTTGGTTGGTTGTGTTCTTTTGCAGGTTCATCATCGTATGAGCGTTGGAATGGAGCTAGGATGGCGATGGCGAGAGGAAGCGACATTTAAATGGTATTTCACTCATCCCTCTTTAGTTAGTAAATTCAATATCTAAAACTTAAGGAAAGCGTCATGTTATGGTGTTTTTTGTTCTAGATCTAGGTGGATCTAGGGAGATCAGTTAGTGTCCGCACCTACCGATTAGTCCGATAACAAAATTGGCGACTCCACTGGGAAACGGATTGTTTCCTAGTTAGTCTAGTTTCCCTTGCTTTGATTGCTTATTTTCTGGTCTCTGGGTCTGTGGGAGATCCATCCAGACTCTCTGGATCTGAAAGTTCACTCGAATTTAGTCCCTTTTCAAATTTTTTCTTGTTTACAGGCATTCTCGCACTGTACCCTTTAGTGGCCTGGGAGAAACACCTGAGTTTGCACCCTGGTGTTAAGTCCAGTGCGAAACCCTCGCAGTCAACCTTTGTTCAGCCTGCGAGAATCTTTGATTCTCGCACTATAATACATTGTCAGCCTGCGAACTTGTTTGTAAATTTTTTTTGGATTGGGTCTTGTCATTTTTTGATGCCCGATTTTGCTTTGAATAGCTGGATTGAACTTTTGGAGCCTATATTGGTCTGTTTACAGTCTTCTTGACAATATTTGAGTTGCTTTTATCCATCTTTGCTTTGTTTGGTTTTGAAGGATTAGTCTCTTGCTTTGAGTGTCTTTCAATTACAAAGCATATGTTTTCTTTAGAATTGTTTAGGGAAAGATCATATTTCTTCTGAATAGTTCGCTTTAAAAGATAACTTTTAGTTTGGGTTTCTTTGTTTTAAGAAAGTTCATTATTGCTTTTAGTGAAATTTTTGAAACAAAAAGATTTAATTTATTGCTTTATATTAGATTGGGGGCATCCTTGCATTTGAAGTAGCGAAATTGCATGATTCTTGGCATTTTTTGATCTTAAATTATGAATCGTGCATTGGTGTTCAGTACCTTTTTCTCATTTCTTGAGAATCTTGATATTGATGAGTTTAATATATTTTGGGACATCATGCATATGGGAATGATAAATGTTTTCTCCTTCTCGTAGCATATCTTTCATCGAAATGAAAAGATTGCATCTTCATATCCTTGCATAATTTTCAAGTCGGTCAAAACACCATATTGTCCACGCCATTTTCCTCTTGAGTAACAACAACCATAAAATAAAGTGCTTATAAAAACTGATTAGACATTTTTTATCTTTTCTGGTAGCAAACCTACATTAGATTAGTTGTAGGGATTTGGAATAGGTGTGAAAGATAACTTTCCAAAGTTGCAAACAAACATAGAATCTTGAGTTAGGGAGCGGTTAAATCCACTTATTACATTTTGTCCTGGGAAGCCCTTCTAACACAAGGGTCAATCACGAGGTCGCATTGAGACCGGCAGAGTTACTCACCCTGCTTTGTCAGTCTTGGTGTAGATATTGCGCGTATTATGAGGGTCGCTTGAGGGTATAACCACAATGATGAGTGGAAGCCTTTCAAGTTGATTTCGGGCTAGATACCCTGCCCTTGCGCATGGATCGGACTGTCAATTGTTTCCCTAGTCATCACTGTAGTGATTGGTAACCTCAGTGGCCTATCTCTTTAGGGTCTTTACACAAGGTGACTGTGGAGGGGAAAGTCTTCATGGTACCTAGAATCGACGTTGGCCAAACTCACTCGGGCTCCTTGGAGGGTATACCCATGATTATGTGTGGGATCTTGCACCAGGGTGTAAGTTCGTTAAGCAGGTCGTCAATGTAACTTTTCCACCCGCTCTATCTTAGCCCCTTCTTACATTGTTCCCATGATGTTGGATTTCATCACCAACTAGTGCGTTCATTGTGAGAAGGTTTTGTTTGTTTGCTTGCTTCCTGGATTTTCAGCGTGTGCTGTTTGTTTTCCCTAGCAGACTCTATATTGGATTTTTGTTTTTCATGGTGTCCGTTCTCAAAATGACCAATGAAGGAACCTTTGCTCCAGGGGAACCTTTTGTTTTTCCTTCTTACGGAAACATTGGTCCTCCTCACATCGCTACTTTGAGCCTTCCAAGTCTCACAATTGGATTACCGGTATGGTTGTTTTCCACTCAGGTAATCCCGAATGCAGTAAGTTCTTCAGTCGTAAGCACTTCCCCCCAAGAGCATCAACCTCATGTTGATCCTTCACTATCTTCACCAGTAAGATATTCTTCACCTTCTTCACTTGCGAGGTCTCCTCCTATTTCATCTTCTTCATCGAGTGAAATTTCTGAAGCTAGTAACCCGGTGAATAAGAAGAAGAAGAAAAGAAAGATTAAGAAGAAGAAAGATAAAAAAGGGTCAAAACCTCCAACCACTGTCAAACATGTTGGAAAACAACCAGTTACTGTTAGTCGTGTTGGGAGTGTTGATGATGTCAAGATCACCCAAACAACCCGTAATCCCAAGTACCCTTGCAGGATTTGTAAGGGTAGCCATCTTCTTAAGGAATGCCCTAGTCTATCCAAGGTTATAGAAGCATGGTCTACACATCCTTGCCAACCCACGTCGTTAGCCTCTGAACAACATGTTGAAAAGCCCCCGTCAACCATCCATGATATGGTTGGGAAGAAGAAAAGTAGAGTCAAGTTCCCGTGTATGTTATGCAAAGGGAATCATCTCACTCACCTTTGTCCTCATATGGACGAAGCCTCGAAATTACTGGAAGACATGACTGTTTCATAGCCTCAACTTCCAGTTGCATACCGTAAGATTTATCTCAACCCTCCAATAGTTGATGGAATGATCACTCCGATCCCTTCACCGGTCAATCTGGTTGATCATGTCATCAATCTGGTCACGTCCTTAGTTGAACCAATTGACAAAGTGGTTGATCCGATACCTTCCTTGATCAATTCCACTCTCCCCTCAGAGAGTGAAACTAAAACGGTCGATCCGATCCCATCCTCGGTCAATCCCACTCTCCCGTTAGAGAGTGTCACCCAAGTGGTCGATTCGTTTCCACCTGTCGAAACCCAAGTGGTCGATCTGATCTCTCCATTGGTCGATCCTACTCTCTCGCTAGAGAGTAAACCCGATATTACCCATGTTTTTCTCATTGATACAGAATCTACCATGCCAGGGGCTATTCCTCCTTCTCCCGTGGAACCCCCTCCAAGTAATGAGGCCATCCGTTTTGATTGGCGTGTGCTAATTGGACCTTGTCTTTCCTCTCACGTTCCTTTCCAGATTACAGTACAAGTTTGTGGTCAGGATGTTCCTCAAACGCTGATAGATGAAGGTTCGTCTGTTAGTATTTTGTCCTCTATTGCTTGGAAAGCTTTGGGTTATCCTCCGCTTGCATAAGTTACACAGAATCTGTTAGCTTTTAACAGAAGAACTAGTCAATCTTTAGGGACCCTTCCTCAGTTTCCTGTAATTTTGGGAGGGAAATCTGTCTTTATTGACGTCATGGTAGTCCAAGACCCCCTGGATTTTTCTTTACTCCTTGGACGAGATTATGTCTATGCCATGAAAGCTATTGTGTCTACTCTTTTTCGTGTGATATCTTTCCCTCACGATGGACGAGTTGTGACTGTTGATCAACTTTCATTCATTGACCCCGACTGGATTGCCTCCCTAAATGGTTCTTATATGCAGACGGTATCGCCCCCGCCGCAAGTCAATTATGTGGCGTTATCGCCCATGGCTTCAACTTCTGACGACTTAGATCCAGTAGTTGACATGGTGATCTCTTCGCTAGGGTTGTTAGAGCCTGATCTCTTTACTCCTGTCGTAGGGTTGTTAGAGCCCGATCTCTTTACTCCTGTCGCGACCCTTGACATGGTGTCCTTCCATAATGTGTTTCTTCCTTCCAGTGAAGACCTCTTGGAAGCCATGACCGAGTTTGTCCCTTGACATGGTGTCATTCCAGAGCATTGTCCTCTTGGAATCCATGATCAAGAAGAGAGGTCCGAGGATAGTTTTTGCGTCTCTGAGGCAACCTCATTAAAAAATGAAACAAAGGTCCTTGAGCATGATTTTCTGATTTCAATCTCTTTAAAAAATGAAACCAAACTTGAGCATAGTTTTCTAATTTCAAGCTCCTTAAAAAATGAAACCACTTGAGGATAGTTTTTTCGTCTCTATGGCAACCTCGTTAAAAAATGAAACATAGGTTACAAGCATAGTTCTTGTTTCTATGTCAAGCTCGTTAAAAAATGAAATAGTTTTCCCCCTCTCTATTTGAGTCAAGTCCTTCATCTAGTATTTGAAGCTTCATTTCATTCTCCTTTGCAGTTGGATGAAACGAAGCTTGGGGGGAATTTGCCTCAGCCTCTTAACTTTATGATGAAGTTGAGCCGCTAGTTTCTTAAGCTGGGGGATAAGTACCAACCATCCATGTGTTATGTGTTGGGAAGTCCAAGCATAGTTTTCTATGGTTCAAGCTTGTGTAAAAATGAAGCCACTTACCCCAAGCATAGTTTCCTCTGGTTCAAGCTTGTGTAAAAATAAAACCAGGTCCAAGCATAGTTTTGTTTTGTTTTAAAGCTTGCATAAAAATGAAAACAATCCTGAGCTTAGTCTTTGTTCTTTCTCATGCTCGTTAATACATGAGAATAAGTTACCGAGCTTAGTATTTATTCTTTCTCGTGCTCGTAAATATGTGAGAATGTAACCGAGTATACTTTTATCACTTTTTCAGACTCGTAAAGGTTATACGAAAAAGGAACCCACTAGAGTACCCTTTAAGCTCTTTTTAGACTCTCTAAACATGAAAAAATTGTCGAGCGACCTTGTTATTTTCACGCTCGTTAAAGTATTTGAAGAAAGCGTTTGTTGGGCGATAATTTATCTCCTTTTCGGTCTCATCAGACTATTTTATGAAAAAGGAACTGAGAGAGTTCTCTTTTAAGTGTTTTTACAAACTCTATAATCATGAAAAACCTTTGAGTTTTCTATCTTTGGACTCGTTAAACAAACATCAAAAGACCCGTAATGGGACCGAACCACTCCTTATTAGGGTTCGTTAAACATACTCCAAAGGAATCATATGAAGGATGAGCTTAAATTGACAAGCATATTTTATCCTCCTCAAGCTTGCGTAAAAATAAAGAGGTACTCGCCAGAAATGGTGGGGGGAAAATTGGGAAAGAAATGTATCTAAACCTGTATTCCATGGAAGAGTCACTTTTGAACATGACACCCTTTCACTCACCTTGTTTCTTAGTTGGAAAATCCACTCGTCTCTTGGTCATACTCCTTTATAAGATTACAAATTGGTCTGTGATCCCTGTTGTTGAGTCATTATTATCCAAGACAGTTGTTGTGTCGTCAATATGTTCAAAAAGATGTCCAACCTAAAAAGCCTTCTATTGCATCGGCCATTTCTGCAGTCTTTAAGTCTTCTATTGCGTCGGCCATCCCTGAGTCAGTCCCGAATCACTTTTTACTCTGATCTACATCAAATCTTGTTACCTATTTTGTGTCATTGATGTGGGATACATTAAGGCCCTCATGTGACGAGTATTTTCCTGTCGACTTCAACTCATTATCCAGGAATTAGACTTAGAAACCAATTGGTACCTTGGAACTTGCATGCCTCAATGGCAGGTTTCCTCGCTTTCGACAGTGGGTTTTCATTATTGNCGACTTCAACTCATTAATTCACATTCGTTGGATTGTACTAGTGTACCTTGGGATTCATTGACATTAATGGTGATTTCCCTCACACTTGTTAATGGTATACACTAATGACCAGTAATCAAGTGGTTTCTACCATGTTTGACTTCGACACATGTATTCACAGGTTAGATTCGTACTATAGAGTGGTGGAGATGAAGACCCTGGATCTTTTCTGACAGATTCAGGTTGCATTGGAGTATATCCAGTTTGTACTTTTGCATAGATCCACATTGTATGTCTGGTGGCTATGTTCAAATTTGATTCTTTAACACATATATCCACAGTGTATTTTTGGTGGCTATGTTCAGATTTGACTCATATCAGCATGGATCCACAGTGTATGTTTGGTGGCCATGACTTGTCTTACTCGACATGGATCTTTGCATGTCGACATTTATGCTTTGATTCATTTGTATTCTGAGTATGGGAATGCCTACCTCAATGATGATATATTATTGTACTGTATTTCCTTGTTTTTTCGCAGGTTTCGATTGACTGTTTCTTGTTCTCTACACACACTCGACAAAGTATTTCAGCTATCACTTTGTTCTAACTTCATACTTTGGGGGGCTCTCTGTTACACATTATTTTCATCATCCCTATGACCGTTAATGATGTAAACCTATTTGTTGCCTTCAGAGGGGTCGGTGGCCTGATTTCCTGAAGAGAGAAGGGAGAAGAACTTTTCCTGAGAAAAGAAGTTGCATTTTCCCTTGTAAAAACCCCGTAAAAAAGGAAGTTCGCAGGTTTCTATATAGGTAGGGTGCGAGAATGCCTAATTCTCACAGGTTGCACCATAGCTAGGGTGCGAGATGTTCGCAAGTTTCTCTATAGGTAGGGTGCGAGAATGCCTACACGTGGGAAAAACAAGCGTTTTCTCGAATCTTCTAGAAGGAGAAACTTATATGGTGAGGTGGCATCCAAATGGTTTGGATCTTACTCACTTTCATGATTTAGTGGGATCCTCCTAACCTCCTCACCTTATCCTCTTCAACTTATAAAAGGAGAGGAGTTATCATGGAGAAAGTTAGCTTTGGTTAGCTTTTGAGCTTGGTTAGCTTTGGAGATTTTCAGATTAGCTTGGATTGGATTGAGCTTTGGAGATTTTTAGCTTGGCTAGATGAGCCACTTTGTCAAGATAGATTGTGAATATTATCAGATCTATGCTCAGAATTATTGAAGTGGAAGTGTGTGGGGAATGAATGACAGTTGGAAGGGACCTTACGACATCAAGGCCATGGTTGTAATCTCTCTTTCACATTCAATATGGTACAGTAATATTGTATGATTCCTTGTGTTTTATTATATGATTCCTTGATCACATACATAGGTTTATATTGAGTTTATGCTATTACTATCACTTTGGTTGGTTGTGTTCTTTTGCAGGTTCATTAATGTATGAGCATTGGAATGGAGATAGGATGGAAATGATGAGAGGAAGCGACATTTAAATGGTATTTCACTCATCCCTCTTTAGTTAGTAAATTCAATATCTAAAACTTAAGGAAGCGTCATGTTCTGGTGTGTTTTGTTCTAGATCTAGGTGGATATAGGGAGATCAGTTAGTGTTCGCACCTACCGATTAGTCCGATAACACTCCGATTTGACTTGGCATTTAAACTCTCCATTAAACTGACTTACCAACCAAGCCAGTGCCATAGCAGTAGCGAGAGAGACTTCTTACCATTTTTTGAATTCGCAATTATACCGGGAGCCCGAAGACCATGGGAAGAGTGTTGCGGTTTACAAGTCTGAGAGAAGATTGAAGATTGAGCAGGATAGGTTTAGGATCGAGGGAAATCAGTGATGAGTGGAGCGATTTCACTGGAACTCCATGAAAGTAGCGTCATTTGCAACCATCTAGACAATATCCGGAATAATCTCACAACAGGTTGACGTCTATAAACGAATCTTGAGAATCAAATGCAATGTTATTTTTCTATTGCTGAGTACTAATTGAAGATTTAGAGAGAAGCTAAATTGAACGAATTTGTGTGTAAAAAATACCTCAATTATAAACTACAATTATAAACTGCAATTTAATCTACATTCAAGAATTAAGATACATTCCATATAGATCGTATCTTTGACCATTAGGTTGATCAAATAGTCATCGATCAAATCCACTCTCTCGATTTGCAAGTATTTAACCAGAGGGAACCCCATGGAAGTGAATTCAGAATTACCACCGATGGACACAAGTCACCCATGGTCCATTCCAGTGTCCTGAAGAGTGGTTTACGAAACCACAATTGTGACCCCCAGAACGTTGTAAAAGAAAATCGTTGGTAAATGAGAAAACTGCCAGATTGTAGAGCCAAGGTTTAACACTTGGACAAGAGTATCAGTCATGTGGAGAAAATTCGCCAGTTTAATGCGATCGAGATTTCCCCAGGAGAATGAGTGTTTGGTTATAGCACCGAGCACATGGGAGAAATGAGAGAACCTTGAAACCGAGCTTAAGGGAAAGGACCTACACGTTTTCAAGTTAAGGAATCAATCATAGGAGAAGGTCTCATGGTAGACAGAGAGGAAAAATAAGTCTTCGCATAATTTCAAAGATACACCAGACATATTAGAAAAAAATCAATCTGAGCCTAGTAGAAGAGCTTCGACATAAATCCATTAGAGCTCGAATTATGTCCTCACCGTGAAACAAGAATCTATGTTGGGAATGAGATCGATATTGAGAATCTATCCTTGCAGTGATTGATTAGAAAGAGTGCTAGATCTATATTAAAATAAGGTACATATATGAACCCCGTAATTAGATACCTGGTTATATATTTTAGCTATATTAATAGAGAATTTCTGCAAGAGAAGATCCTTGGGATAAAATGCTACTAGGATTTTAGAGTAGGCCTCATTGATTAGGTTGCTAAATGTGGGCTCAAAAGAAATATGAACCATTGTGAAACAATTTGCCTCATAGGTGCATCATAATCCCCCGAATTGATGGTAAGGTTCTCAAATTTTGATACATTTATTTGCTAAATTGTTTAATTTTTCACTTAGTATGTGTACCAATTAAATGTATTTATGGAATTATGAAATGCAAGCTCAATAAGATTAGATTAATATCTAGATTACCATAGATTTTCTACATGCTAAGCTAAAAGTATTGCAGATCCAGACTTGATAAAATATTACCAAACATGATGCCCCTTCTTGTCTCACATAATGGTGCTGCTATGAAACCTTGATCTCTGTATTTTTTACTTTGTTTGTATTCTTGAGCTGCTTGAAAGGGTAGAAATGGACAATTGTCTTATATGCTGATGAAGAACTCATAAATAATATGACAACATATTATAAACAAGTAATTCACTTGAAGTGTAACATAGAAGCGATAATTTAGGAACCAAACAAGTAACAATATGATTTTTATTAAAAGAACATGAATACATGCATGGGCTTCATTGTATCCATGCTATAAGTAATCTTGATACTTTCAAACAGAGATATAACCTTCCTTAGTTTGTTGTAGCAATCGTCTATGAGATAATATGGTAATATACTTTGAAAAGCCTCCCCTAACATATTCTCAATTGCATGCAATGATTCTAGAACCTCATTCCAATGAGCAGATTTGAGATGACTAGACTTAACCACCTGTAAATAGCATAATCAGGACCCAACACCCAACTCTTGATGGCTATGATATAGCTCCCATTCACATCAGGTAGTGTTCTCTGCAACAAGGGATTTATGATATTCAATGCAATCTATATGTTTAATTAAATTCTGAAATGGGGATCTTAATCCAACCATACCCAACCTCTGATTCTTCCTTTCAATCATTCATGTCAAGATATGATTCAAATATTCCTTGGAATAACTATTATGACAACCTTTGTTCCATGATACTCTACCCTTGACATCTAGTCAATAGCTCTAGAATCAATGCTGTAGGAAATAGTGGGGAAGGATTACAATCGAAATCCACCCAGCCTTTTGCTAGTATATTCCTGGTAGTCACCTTTTCCACCCAATTTCAATAATAATATGATAATCCCTACAAATGAAACCTTAGTCCATATCCCAGCTAGAAAAAAAAGGAATAAGTTGGAAAGGAAGTACTAGTTCTAGCCAAAATAACTTCTATTGGAAGATCTACTTTAGAGTTGTTGGTGGATCAAGCCACCAAAGAGGTTTTGGTAACAAGAAAATCAAGTCTCTCCAGCCTAGGTAGAACTTCCTTAGAAAACACTAAAAATACTACTACTTCCACTACTCTAGGTGCAAGAAAGCTTCCCTTGGGTCGAAAAATTCAATTGCCTAGAGTTAGTGGACACATACCCAAGTGGAAAAGTGGGCAACTATTGATAAAAGATGAATTGACAAATTCCTTTTTTTTAAGAAGTGGCTTTGATCATAGCTTCAAGTGCCACTAGTCATGGTTTATCATTTTCAATTGCAGAACTAGTTATGGCTCCAGTTGGAGACTTGGGACTTACAATGAGTGTAAGTTAGGTTGTAAATTCTAAATGAAGTTATTAAAAGATATGCAATTTAATTTCTTGCACAATGGTGAATTTTTTTTTTTGAGGTTCATTTTCAATGATTCAAGCAACTTGAATTTGTTTTAATAATTAAGATATTGTTAAATTCATTCATCCAAGAAACTGAATCCTCCTAAATGTTTTAAGTTTATTTATTTATTTTTTCAATAAGTTTTGTTGTTTTGTTTAAAATTGAATAAGAAATTCAGAAAAATGGATAGAAGAGAAGATTTCAATGATTTAAATTATGTAATTGGATGTCTTCTTTCTAAGAATAGTTTACTTGTATGTGTTTTTGTGTAAGTTAATCATTATATTTTTCTCTCAATAAGTTTGTGATGAAATTTTTGGAAATATAGGTAATATTCTCGAGAGCCTGCACTTTTATATTTTTTAAAATATTTTATTCACAGAATTCCTTTCCATATCTATTCATTGTTTTTAGGATTTGAAACCCCCCATCCATGGGTAAAACAAAGACTGAAGCAGTTCCCAATAAAATGATCTTCTTTTCATTCTTAATCACTCATTTTATTTCTAGTTATTTACAATCAAATTTGTCCAAGCTTGTATTTATTTAACAACTGCAACTCTGTCCCTGAATTTCTACAGTCATTATAAGCCAAATCAACTAACTCCGCTTTCGAGTTTTTTGAGTTGGGGGAGAATAAATTTTGAGTTTTCCCCGGGTGCGCAGTGCAGTATGTGGTTATTTAATAATTTTTGTTTAGAAATATGGGGAATTCACCATTACATTTACTATTTGATCTAATTTTTTTATTTAAACTAGATACGTTTTCAATTAGCTTTGTTTGATTTACATTTACCATTTTCTACAGGGGCATATTGTAATAATTGGCATAATGGTGCGGAAGACAAAACATTCACATATCAAGAAGCTCCCTATTCAAAGTTTATCAGACAAAAATATATTTTCAAGCCAAGACCTTATTTGGAGTGATATACAGCGTGAAGATGGCACTATTGATCGCACTGCTCTGATACCATACAATAGGTTGGAAGACTTCATTATGGGAGAGAAAAAAAACCCAGATGCACCATGTACATTTGTACGAAGATCGCATAGGAAACACTCTGTTGATGGTGAATCTTTTATGATGGGTCCAACATCCTTGAACTATGCATTGTCACTATTTATCATGACCTCTTAATCCAATTTATATGTTTTTTCAATATGTATTGCTAAGTTCCAAACAATATTGTTGGTATTACTATTACATGTAATGATCTTTTTTTGAATGTTGGCTATTTTTTAGGTTCCAATGTTGTTATGGCCCAAATGATCTTAGAGGACATCCACAACCATCCTTAAGAAAGCGAAATTTTGTCCAAAAAAGAGGATGTCAATGCAAATTTATAGCTAAGGAAGTGAATGATATGTTAGGGGTTGCAATTATCATCTACAATGAGTACCTACATGAGGATTGCAATGGCTGGCCATGCCATGGAAAATATGATAAATCCAGCGATCCAAAGTCCTTGAGCACCCCCTGTCTTTCAAAGGAGATCCAATCAATGATAAAGACACTATGTGGACTTGGTGTTCAAGTTGATACAATATTTGAACGACATATCCTTGATGGGCTCTTTGGTTCTGTGATGGGTGCTAGAGACCTTAATTTATGTAGAAAAGATGTCTCCAATATATTCAACCGCCATTTGAAAGATAAGTATCAATTAGATCCGAAGGATTCTTTGAGTGTTAACAAGTGGTATCAACAAGAGAGAAAATCATTTTTTTTCTACCAGCAACCAAAAGGGGAGGATGTACCATTCATAATTGGCATCCAAACAGAATGGATGCTTGATATGATGGTCAAGTGTTCTCACAACAACATGTTGTTTTTAGATTCTATGTTTAGTACAAACAAATATGGGGTGAGTTTCATTAGTTTTTTTAATGTTTCTATTGAGTTCAATGTTTTATTCAATATAATTAGTACTCTAAAATTGAGAAGTTGATCATTGTATTGGTTTGTGTAGTACCAATTATACATAGTTCTTGCCTTCGATTATCAATATAGTGGTGTTCCTGTTCCATGGGCAGTGTGTTCACGCAATAGAATATCAGATATAGCACAGTGGCTTAGACCACTCCTAGATGCATGTAGGCCAATATGCCCAAATTGGAAACTGAACGTTGTCATGACAGATGATGCATTAGTAGAAATTAAAGCATTGAGGTGAGACAAATATTTTGCACGTTATGAATGTATGAATTATCAGTAGCACCTGTACACCTAGATTTTTGTTGTTATTACATTTAATGATGAATATAGTTGGTTGCTAAATGTTAATCATGTTCAATTAACACAAGAACGATATCATTTTTCTTGTAGGCAAATTTTGGGTTGTCACATCCTCCTTTGTTGTTGGCATGTTCATCGTGCTTGGTCAAAAAATGCATTTCAATTGGTATCGTCCCCTGAAAGAGCTAGGGAATTATATCATAGTCTAGGTGAAATAATGCACCGTTGTCGTGATCATGATGCCATTAGTGAGGCAATGCAAACATTCTTTGAAAAAATTGTTGGCGAAGTTAAGTTTTTGGACTACTTCAGAAAACATTGGTTGGAAGGGGATAAGATATGTAAGTTACTTATTATGTTGTCTTAGATTACTTTCCGCAACATATATAGATCATTTTAATTTAGTTATAATTGCATGTCATATTGACTTAACATATTAATGATTGGTTATCTTTTTCTTATTAGATATGTGGGGAAAACGTTATCAAGACTTTCCTCATGCTAATCAAGAGTCCAATAGTTCAATTGAATCATACCATTGCTTCTTGAATACCAAGTTCTTACGTGATCAAAGGCGTAAATGTTCTAGGAGAATGGATTGGTTGATTTTCTCCCTATTGAAGAGGGTGGAACCTTTTTTTGTGCATCGAAACTATTTGAAGGATTTTGGATTTCTAACAAAATGGAAGAAGGAGAGGTACCTTGAGTCTTCATTAGAGAAATCTAGGAGAATTTATGACAATGATGTTAGTCCTCATGACATTGTTGAAGGTGCATACATGGTTATTAGCCAGAAAAATCATGCAAAATATTACATTGTATCAACATCTACTGCAAATGGTCTAGTATGTGATTACCCATGGGCATTGGGAGGCAACACATGCAAACATGTTTTGAAAGTTAGTGCTCTATATGGAATTTGTAATGAAGTAGCCCAAGAAGATGCTATAGAGGAATTAACAGTGGATGAGCTTCTAGAAGAACAAGACAGTTATATGTCTCATACAAATGATGCCACAAATGATGCCAATGGGGACAATGAGAATGCTCATGAAAATATGAATGGGGACAATGTTGGAGGAGATGATGGCAATGCCCTTCGTCAAGGAAACGATGATTGTGATTTGATTATACAAGGGATGGTAGAGAAACTACAAGGATTTCAGGTGATCCTTGTTTATTGTATGAAATTCATCCATTAAAGTTTACTTTATTCTAATATGCTATGGTATTTACATATCAATTTGAATGTTTTATATGATTCATCTGTTTTAAAAATTCATACATTTAAATTTGCAGGATGCAATTCATCATGCACCACGAGAACAACATAAATGTTTGGAAATGAAGGAGGATTTGGAAAGATTTCTTATTGGTTTCAATGATAAATTTATAATGGACTTTGACTTCACCAATGACCCACAAGCATTGGATGGATCTCTAAGAAGAAAGAAAAGTTGGATTAGCCCTAGCTTTAAGCATCGACGGAGGGCTCGATGAGCTCTAGCAGAGGACTTGAATGTGAATGCCAAAGAATATATTTCATATGAATTCACCGAGTCTAGTCAACGTGTGAGGAGAAAAGTTTCATCTATTCCAAATCCACAACGTGGGACAATAGTTGCATCCATGCCAAATCGAGGCAGTCAAACACATTTGCCTTTTGATTTGAATAATTTTCCTAATGATAACAATTGATAGATATCTTGGTATGTAGCATATTAGAATTGTTTTTACAACTATAACATCTCTTTTGTAATGTCCCCCACCTCTTAGAGAGGTGATGAGGAGACTCAGTGGCCTGGGCACCCCCACTAGGTCATAGTCTCACACTGAGAAGGAAGGTCAACTAGACTAAAGTTATATTTTTAAGTTGACTTGAGAAAGAAAAAGGATAAAGGGAGTAAACGATAACTCAACAAAAGAATAGAAATTAACCATGGGAGTAACCTAACTCAACAGAGAATCAGAAGGAAAAAGTATAAGTAAGAGGCTGGGGTGCACCTATCATTCATCCTAATTTTTGATATATTTCTTGTTAGTGCTCTTGAGCATTCAGTTTGGGGGTTTGCTGTACAAACCCTTCTGAGAAACTCAGTGGTGAAATATCCACTCACCTTGTTCCACAGCTTGGTCTCGGGGATGAAATATTCCTCCACACCATTCTATTCTCAGCATATCTCGTTCTAGAGCCCCAGCAGACAGCAGGACTGTATTATTGGGGAATTTCCAACAAGGGCGCACCATACCATTGAGGAAGGTTCGATTTAGCTATTCAGGAGGGTGCAACTCTCTTAGAAGATTTCGCACTTGGAGAGGTTTGACTTGTACGTTGGGCTTGAAACTTTAGGAGGAGGATCCCACTGCCCTGATCTATTACTTGACCAAGTTTGGGCTCGTTTGGAGCATTCTTCCATCAGGGTCGAATTATTGAGGGCTTCTGTCTCCACTTGGAGCATGGTACTCTCTGGTTGAAGGGTTCGACATTCAGATCTACTTGATACTGGTATTCATTACTTATTCAGCCTTTAGAGGCTTCTTTGTATTGACAGGAGCATTTTGTAGCAACTCATATCTATTGTTTGTACGGTCGTCTGAGGTTTATGCCAGATCGGCCATCTATTGTATTGATCCTACATTGCTTATAACAAAAGGGTCAGATATTTGCTTGTGCTTCTATATCTTGAATGTATGATGATCTTCATGTATTGAATGAATCTTGTATGCACTTAATAGCTCAATAAACACCAGCACGTTCACAAACCAGTGGTAGTTAGTGATTCCACGCTAGAATTTGGCTTGGGATCATTATAGTGGTATCAGAGCTTCGATCCTCCAAACCTGTGGAGGGATCGGCACATGCAGAGGTACAGTAGTATTTTTATGGGTCGAAAGATGAAATCGAGCAGTGAAACAGAGATCGAAATGGAAGGATCAGGGGATGACCATGAGACTTTAGGCTTGGCTCTCATAGTAGCTGAGTTTGATAAGTTCCAGCAATTCGTCAACTGCACGGAAATCACATTGGTCCAACACCTTGGCAAGTACCATGAAACCAGTAGAAGGGGACATGCCAAACTCTCTGAAACTTTGAAGAGGGTTGACGAGAACCTGTAGATAATGAATAAGAATCAATCCAAGCTAAATGAAATTTTGATGCAAGTGAACCATCAATGGAAGAACCCTGATATGTATGGGAATAAGGAGGCTGGTGGATCCGGGGAAATCCATGAGGAGACCAGATACAATCCAGAGAAAGTAGTTAGATCCGAAGGAAGTCTGGACGGAGACACGAGCCAGGGTCAGATGGGTAGCAGGGTCAATCAGAGATGATACATACCTACGTTCACAGATGATCAGCTTGGTCGACATTCAGGTAGCATAGCTAACCCTAGACCCTACATGCCCACATTCACAGAAGAGCAAGGGCAACAGGAACAGGTAGAAGAATTTGTGGAGAAAATGGCAAGGAGTACCAAAGAATACTATAGTTTGGATATGAAGATCCAAAGACAGATGTCCCTAGATCAGTATTACCAAATCAGGTTCATAAATCAACCTAGGACAAACCACAGGGGTAGTTTTGAGTTTGAACGTAGAGCAAGGAAGATAGAAATTCCATACTTTGATGGTACGGCCAAGATGACAGCACAGTCTTGGGTACAAAAGCTGGATACTTACTTACAGCTCAACCCCATGAGGGAGATGGAGGCCATCAAGTTTGCCACTATGTACTTGGATGGCAAGACTCATGACTGGTGGTATCACAGACTCACCACACTTGGCCACAATCAGATTGTGTCCTATACAAAATTCACTCAGAGGCTCATTGATAGATTTGATCAAGGAGATCCTGAGTTACATTTCTGGGAGCTCACCCAACTCAAACAAACAGGTACGGTTGAATCATACATTGATGAATTTCAGAGGTTGGCAGTGATGGTGCAAGATATGTCCCCGACCAGGCTCATGATGCTTTTCACAGAAGGGTTGATGGAACCTCTGAAGGGTTGGGTAAAGGCCTTCAAGCCTACCAGCCTACAAGAGGCCATTTGGAAGACGAGGGAATTGGGTCCAGCCACTAAACCTAAATTCATACCCAGACCACCTCTCAACAATGGTGGAAGAGATCAAAGGTCTCCAATAAACCAGGGGGGACGTGACCCTAAGGGTTTTGACAAAGGTCGTGGCAGAATAGATGACAACACTAGGAGAGAACTAAGGAGGAAGCAACTCTACTTCACATGCAAGGAACCATGGAACCCATCACACAAGTGCATGGGACATGGTCAGGTGCACTACATTGAGGTCACTTCAGACAACGAAGAGGAAGATGAGATTGGCCAGATACAGAACATGGAGGCAGAAACCACTGAGGTAG
>ML783871.1:229380-240211 GCA_009831015.1 Picea engelmannii | reverse complement strand
TTGACCCCAAATAACAATTAATCACGATATACATGAAACCTGATTAAGACTTTGTTTGTCATTGGTTATTGGGATTTTTGGAACAATTATTGAAACATTCTTCCAAGTGTTATGGTAGAAGTAGATTGTAGTGTGTGTATTTTTCCCTTTCTAATCATTCACAAGAATATATTCTTTATCATATTTGAGCACCAACATTTTTATTCAAAACGGACAATAAATGTATACGCTAGGCTTAGTAAAGGTATAGTCACAAAATAAAATGAACTAAGGTGAATACTAGTATGTAGTCACTATTATGTTGTATAGATATGTTGAAGGTGAACTAACAACATCAAATGCATACTCAACCCTATTGAACCTATTTGTGTCATATGTAATTCTCTTCTAGGTGCATATGCATTAATAAAAGACAAAATGATCAATTTTGTGAAATGTGGTTAGAAATTCCCTTTTATATATAGACATTGTCTAAATGTTGTTATTTAAACCATCAGGAACAATATTGTACAATGCACCATCAAAGAAATATTGAATGATCTACTTCTTGGACTAACAAAAATGTCATATTAGGTATATCTACAAACAAAACTTACCACTATTTTTATGTTACATGACCTTTGAGTGCATAACATAGTTACACTAAATGAAGATAACATAGTTCTACATCTCAACTAAAAACATATATAGCAAACAAATTCACTTATGCTCAAGAAAACTTGAATTATCAATTTTATTTATTGATCAATGATATGAGATATGGTTCTAACTTTTCATTCACTTTGTAGGTTCTTTTAATGTCCATTGAATAAAAATGGAAAAGATGTGATTTGGCTAGGACTCTCCTCTCAAGAGTTTAAACTCTGATATTCCTTTCTAGCGAAAGAAACTATTATATCTTGTTTATCTTTGGAGGGGTAACTAGTTTTATATGTATATATAAACTAGAAAGTGTGCGTTGGATACTAATGATAGTGAATAATTTAGTCATGTAGAAAATAATTTTTTTTGTAAAGTAATTTGTTGAAATCTAATTATTAAAAAAAAATTGATAATACAAATTTACAATATCTGAAAAAATAATTATACAAAAATGTTTTTAGATACCTATTTTTTATGTACAATTTCAATGATCCCAACTTAATATTTTAGTTGTCAATATAGATCTTACAAAATTTATTATAAAAAACACAAAAAACCAAACTCCATATTTATAAAAAAAAAAAATCATTGAAGTCAAAATGTGTTTAGACATGTATGTAGAAGGATTACATGATGACAAAAAATTGTATTGCAAGACTAAGAAGCGTGAGTTCTTATTGTTCAAAATGTAGGAAATTTTGTTTTACAATTAGTACATCAAAAGAACCAAAGAATAAGTCTCATTTTCTATCGAAAGGACAATGAAATTTATGCTTCACTTTTAATCTCTTCGATGCTTAAAAGATGGATCTATAGTATGGAAATTTTTTGAAGGAGAGACTCACCTTCTAAATAAAATATGTGCATCACGTTCCGGTTAACCTCTAACCCAAACTTCAATTTTGATTCCGTGGTAATTTATATTTGAAGATAATATGTACGAGGTTGACTCAACTACAATTCATATTGATGTTTTTTTTTTTTTTTGAACTTTTTTTTTTTGGCTTGGTGTANTTTTTTTTTTTTTTTTGAACTTTTTTTTTTTGGCTTGGTGTAACCTCAATTTTGATTCCACTGCAATCTATATCTTAGGATGATATATATTTTCCTTTATTGTACAATTTCATTCCATTGTAATTTGCAATGACCATATTTTATTTTATTGTACAATTTAATTCAATTATAATTCACAATCACTTTCCCATCCAAAACAAAAAAGCATTCATTCATAATATAAGAAATTTGGATCACAATTCTTAGAAAATTGTTTTTATGTCACATGGTGTCTTTCCACTACAAATTATGGTGATTCAATGATAGTATTATTAATTGTTTGAGATAAAATATTATAGGAATGATAACATACTACATAAATAATAATTTGAGCAAGTGCACATGGACATACAAAGCATGGAGTTACAACAGAGTTACAACAGAGTTATAGAGTTATAGTGAGTTGCAGCAGAGTTACAGAAAGTGTTGCAACAGAGTTATAGCGAGTTGCAGCATAGTAATAGTGAGTAACAGCAAGTGGAGTAACAACACAATTTCGAAGGAGAAAGTACAACAAGTACTGGGATGTACTTTTTTCATGCGCGTGCCATAGCTCTACAACTCCGCTGCTAGGGTTGCCATAGCCATGGAGGAGAAGGGCTCACCTAGGGATTCCTCTCCTCCCCATCCTCCTCTGCCACTCCCAAACGATGCTGCTTTCAGTTCGCTGATTAAATCTTTGCCCAAGAAGAAGAAGGCGGAATGCTCGAAATTTGTCAAAAGAGGTTATTTCCTCTTTGGATTCACCTCCAAAGAAGATAAGGAGCTGATCTTCAAGAATGGAAGAATGGACCATACTTCATGGGACCCCAAGGACTGTATCTAAATAAGTGGACTCCGGACAATCAGGTTCTTACAACAGACAATCTTGTGAGAAAAGGCTTCCACAACAATCAAGGCTTCCAAATTGATGGTCAGAATTAAAAAGATGGCCAACTCCTTCCAAAAGATCAACTTATTCCATGTTCTAAGGAACAACAACAAAGAGGTGGACGTAGAAGAAAATAGAGCTGCTCTTCTTCTTGTGGGCACTATATTAGGGAACGATAAGGAAAATTGGGACCCAATTCCTTAGCTGTGCTTTCATGTTTTTATGCTTTTTACTTCAGCAGTTTGTATGTGTTTTTAAGTTAGGGGATATTTTGTCACTAAAGGTAATTTTTGAGCCCAAGAAACTGCGTTATGTCAAATCTAGAGATGGGGGATCCTGGTTTTTTGGAAACATTGGGAATTTCCCCAACAAATTTGGAAGACTGTAAATGGGCATTTATGCTGAGAATTTTAATATCAAAACATAACTGTTCCTGTTAAAAAAAATAAAAATAAAACTTGTGTAATAAAACTTATGTAAGTAAATACAAATAGTAGCCATGTTTAATGTATTTGAGATTATGTAATTTGGATTTATTATGAATTTAAGTAAATATAGTTTCCCATTTTCAAACCTCCCTGACAGGGACTAAGCTTTCATGCAACACTTGTTAAACAAAATATTGAATATAGAAAGGTAACCATGTTTGAATTAGGGGAATGCTTTGTATAATACATATAGTACATATTAGTTAGAATTGTTTTAGCTTTATAGCAAAGTAATACAATTTCTTAATTAGAAAAAATCAAATCTTATAACATAATAATACCTATTAACTAGTGTCTGTTTAATTTTCAATGGTTGTTTATCCTCCAAGAGATTGGTCAAGTGATATGACGAGGTTGGTTATAATGTCTATTTTGAATTAAAAAAATCAATGATGCACCCATTAGTCGATAAAGAAAAATTCACAAAGATTACATAACTTGTGATCCAATTTATAACAAATAGGTTAAACCTTACATGGGCCAATCTTAACCTCAGATACAACCAATTTTTTTCAATGATTTCGATAGATCCAACTTAATGACCATAGTTGACTTCTTCATTTTCTTTATATAATGAATCCCTTCATGCGTTGTACCTATAACTTCATGGATTTTCCTTTCCTCTAAGAATCCAAAATTTCCTAATGGATTGCTCTTGATAGAACTCCTTTGATATTGACTATATCAATTTGCTATGATTTTATAGACATAGTTACAAAGGAATCCTTCTTGAATTCTTAACCTCTTCAAGTGCCCTTAAAAAATCTTCTTCAAAGAGAGGAAGGAAACCAATAAAATACTTGATAGTCCATCCATCAAGGCCTGGGATATTTTTCATTCTTGAAAAAGGATATGACTAGTCCTAACTCCTCTTTTGACAATGCCTCAAAAATGTTCTCATTATATTCATCAATAAAAAAATAATGGTATTAGATTCACAATTTCAACAGTGTTTTCTTCATTAAACTCCTTATATATATTATTAAATTACCTAACGCTTAATTAATATTTGCTTTTAAATTCTCAATTAATATTTTCTTTTAAATTCTCAGAATTTGTTATATAAGTACACTACAAGTGGTCTTAAAGCACTTTCTTGTGCCAAAACACACCTTAATTTTAGAAAAATTTCAAGACTAGAGACGTGTTCACTCTCACACTAAGCACATCAGTGGACGAAATCACTCTCATGTACCTAGGAATCCGTATATGCACATTTATACACATATTTATATGCATCATACGTATATGCGCATATACAAAAGCACGCATATACAGAAGAAATTTATGGTAATCCAAATGCATATGCATCATCCATATATGTGCATAATATATGAAAGCGCGCATATACGGAAGGTGCATATACGGACGACGCATATACGGAAAATGCATATACGGATGACGCATATACGGAAGGTGCATATACGAACGACGCATATATGGAAGCACGCATATATGGAAGGTGCATATACAAACGATGCATGTACGAAAGCACGCATATACAGAAGGTGCATATACGAACGATGCATATACGGAAGGTGCATATACAGAAAACAATTATGGTAATCCAAATTTACGGAAGCGTCCCTTAAAGCAGTAACACTTTGCAGGATCGCCACTTAGGGTTCCTTAGCCCAGAATGCATCAATAGTCGATCGAGTGAGAAATCCCTTTTCAATAGTCGATCGAGCGAGAAATCCCTTTGTTTTTTAATTCAATCAATAGGGAGTGCATGTGACAGGACAAAATTCCTAGTGGACGTCGTTCCACTTCAATTTTCATGATATTATCATCGATAAAATGAGTGAGGAAAAGATCTAGTTCAGGCCCAAATCAAAATTGGGATATGCTCTCCTTGTACTAGATTCCGTCAGGCAGGGACAATAGTACAAGAAATCAGAACATAAATAGTATGTCATAATGCATGCAATAAATGTCATTTATGAAAGCAGCTATGGTATGGGTTCGGACCTAAAGATATGATTGGCACCAAGAACCGCAAGAAAATGGAGTGGTCCCGATCGAGGGGGATATCAAGCTTCGACAATCTGGACCAGACTTTTTTGGCCTCACTTCCTGAAAGTGGAAGACGAGAATCTCATATACCTGTACCGTTTGCGGATCCGTGAGAAGAATGAGAACCCCGAGAATAGAGAAAGGGGGTGGGGGGACGGGGAACACAAGTTCTATTGGATGGAGGATTGGGAGGTGGAAGAAAAATGGCGTGGTGGGGGGCCTCGGATACTAGGGGTGGGGGTGGGATTTCAGAGTCTCTGTGCGGGCCGTATGCGGTGAGATTTTCATGTACGGTTATGGGGGGGGTTAACATATATACGTATAGTGTGGTGGCCTACCCCATTTGTTCCATGATCTATGGGTCTACTGGAGTTACCTACTTCGATAGATTGCGGCTGTAGGACGGCTGCCTATGGGTGGTACCGCTACCGATAGATTGCGACCAATCCTACTGGCTGGAAAGAGGGTCAGCTTATCTGAGAGTGCATGAGACTCATCACTACCTCGTAAGGGCATTGAGACCATAGCATGTTACATGAAAGCGTCGCTTTATCCCTCCCTCCATAGTGTTGTCACACAGTCGCCCGCCTAGAAGAGTCGCTCGCTCCATAGTGTTGTCACACAAGATAAGCACGTCGCCTGCTGGCCGGGCGAATAGAATTTCTCTCCCGGTCAACCATCCACCCAGTTAAGTGCAAACACAGTGGAATCACACTTAGCGAATGCTCGCTGCTGGCTAGTGTGCCTCCTGCCCGTCAAATATGAGAAATTACTTTCCTTCTTATAAAGATTTATTTTCTGTTTTAGAAGAAAGGAGGTGGCCTGCAGTGTTATCTAAAGGGTGAAGGGAAAATTCTTCCCAAGGGAGGGATTACGAGGAGATATCCCCGTTCTTTACTCCCCCCCCCCTGCTACACTAGATATCTTGATTTCTCGAGGGCTGGCTAAATACCTTGAAGGCCATTGGCCTCCCTCCACTCTGTGAAGTGCTGAAGATTTCTCTTTATATTATAAGGAATAATCCCATATCGGTCAGCCAGGGAAAGCGCTGGCAACAACGGAAGGGAGGGGTCCATGTAGCTGCTACCCCCATATTGACTAAGCAGTAGGTTTGGCATCTACTACGGCCACTTTGAACGCATCAAACCACCTTCTCTGCTAGACAACATGTGGAATGGCTAAGAGCAGACCTTTTGGATATATAATCTGAGAGAGTAGAGTTACGAAGCTGTATGATGGGAAAAAACTTTCACGTTCGGTCCAGGGAGCACTTTTCTCATAGATAATTTCTCATTCTCCCTCGTGTGGAAAACTTCTGCTTGCTTGTTGAGCGAACACGAGTTAACAACTCGCTGGGCCCTAAACCCCCTATTCTCCTGAGCCCCAAAGAAAACCCCCCTCCCCCTTGGACTCCATATCTCTCTAGACTCTATATATGTGGGCACCTGATATCTATGAGGGTTCACCCACCCTGGTTGCAACATTCTTCTCTATCGCACCTAAAATCTCTATTTTTGTGAATATGTTACGTGTTTCTATCCAGAGTTTCTATGGAACTACATTGCAAAAAATCTTATTTCTCTGCAGCATTGCTCCTATGATCCTAGGAGCACTCGTCACCATGGCCCAGACGAAAGTAAAAAGACCTTTAATTCATAGTTCGGTTGGACATGTAGGTTATCTCCATACCGGTTTTTCATCTGGAACCATGGGAGGAATTCAATCACTACTAATTGGTATATTCATCCATGTATCAATGACGATCAATGCATCCGCCATAGTCCTAGCATTACGGAAAACCCGTGTCAAATATATAGCGGATCTGGGCACTCCAGCCAGGACGAATCCTATTTCGGCTATTATCTTCTCCATTACTATGTTCCCATACATAGGGATACCCCCGTTAGTCGGCTTTTGTAGCAAATTCTATTTGTTCTCCGCCACTTTGGGTTGTGGGGCTTACTTACTAGCCTTGATGGGAGTAGTTACTAGCATTATAGGTCATTGGGTGACCGGAAGGCTGCATGATTACAGTGTGGGGGACGGACTGAAGGCAGTTATCCGTGCACTGGACACATAGCTTACCAAATAAGTTGCGACACAGATGGGAACGCATGCTATGAAAGGTCTTAAAAGGTACTTTACCTGAGTGCGCTCTATATTATTGATTCTATCTCTAGTTATCGAATATGAGCTTATAGGGTGGCCTGCCTTACAAAGCCTTCGTCAATTCAGAGTCTATTTCAATACTTACCAAACAGAGACTTGAAAGATTTATCTTACTGTGTCCTCTCCTTTCATATTCTTATCCTTATCACATGAACTAAGGCAGTCATTAGATGAGTTAGCGAGGTTACCCCTAAGACATATATCTCTTTCTATTCCACCACTACTTTAGCCCATAAATAAAAGTTGTTCAGTGTATACTTCGTTATAGGCCATTCGTAAGGTCCTGAAAGGACCTTATTTTTCGCTTTGTGAAGGTCCTGATAGGTAAATCCTGAGCTAGCTCTACGAAGGTAAGGGGTATATGCTCGCTTCCATATATGCGGGCTTCCGTATATGCAACTTCCGTATATAAGTCATCCATATACACCTTCCATATATGCACGCTTCCGTATATGAACCTTCCGTATATGCGCGCTTCTGTATATGCACCTTCCATATATGCGCACTTCCGTATATGCACCTTTCGTATATGCTCGCTTCCGTATATGCGTACTTCTGTATATGCGCACTTCTATATATGCGTCATCCGTATATGCACCTTCCATATATGCGCGCTTCTATATATGCACCTTCCGTATATGCACACTTCCGTATATGCGCGCTTCTGTATATGCGTCGTCATATTCCACCACTACTTTATCCCATAAATAAAAGTTGTTCAGTGTATACTTCATTATAGGCCATTCATAAGGTCCTGAAAGGACCTTATTTTTCTCTCTGTGAAGGTCCTAAAAGGTAAATCCTGAGCTAGCTCTGCGAAGGTAAGGGGTATATCTGCATCTACTCAACGCATATACGGAAGCACGCATATACGAAAGGTGCATATACGGTCGACGTATATACGAAAGCATGCATATACAGAAGTGTGCATATACTGATGGCGCATATACGAGGTGCATATATGGATGACGCATATACAGAAGTGTGCATATATGGAGTGTGCATATACGGAAGCGTGCATATATGGAAGCGCGCATATACGGAAGGGCACATATACGGACGACGCATATACTAACGGTGCATATACAGAAGACGCATATACTAAAGCGAGCATATATGGAAGTGCGCATATACAGAAGGTGAATATACAGAAGCACGCATATACGGACGATGCATATATGGAAGTGCGCATATACGGAAGCGCGCATATACAGAAGGTGCATATACGAAAGCTGCATATACAGAAGTGCACATATAAGGAAGGTGCATATACAAGCGATGCATATACGGAAGTGCGCATATATGGAACGCGCATATACAGAAGCGTACATATAAGGAAGCGCGCATATACGAAAGGGTGCATATACGGACGACGCATGTACTGATGGTGCATATACGGAAGGTGCATATGATGATGCATATACAGAAGCGCGCATATACGGAACTGCACATATACGGAAGGTGCATATACAAAAGCGTGCATATACGGAAGGTGTATATGGACGACTTATATACGGAAGGTGCATATACGGAAGCACGCATATACGGAAGCGAGCATATACGGAAGGTGCATATACGGACGATGCATATACGGAAGTGCGCATATACGGAAGCGCGCATATACGGAAGCTGCATATACGGAAGTGAGCATATACAGAAGAAATCACGCATATACGGAGGACGCATATACAGAATAAATTTATGGTAATCTTCCCGTATATGTGTGCTTTCCATTTATGAGGATTTAAGGAAGTTGTCATCCATATACACAGAAGCAAGCATATACGGAAGGTGCATATATAGAAGAAATCGTGCATATACGGAAGGAGCATATACGGACGATGCATATATGGAAGGTGCATATACAGAAGAAATTTACAATAATCCAAATGCATTTTCCGTATGTGTGTGCTTTCATATATGAGGATTTAAAGAAGTTGTCGTCCGTATATGCATATTTATACACATATTTATATGTGTCATCCATATATGCGTGTATACGGAAACACGCATATACGAAAGACGCCATTATGGAAGTGGCCAACTTCCGTATATGCATCGTCCGTATATGCTCATATACGGAAGGTGCATATATGAACAACGCATATACAAAAGATGCATATACGGACGACGCATTTGTGTTTTTTCCCAAGAAATTACATGTTTGATTATATTATTATTATTTATAAATATATTTTTAAATATAAAATCTATTAGTCTTGACTACATTTTTTTCATAATTTTAGAGGTTGGAATTTAAAGTTGTCATGGTTTTAAAAATTCACATAGTCATGATTCATTTATTTAAAATTTATCAAATCCCATTAATTTGTCTTTCCTTGCTTTGAATAAAAGATAATTTATCAAATCCCATTAATTTGTCTTTCCTTGCTTTGAATAAAAGATAATCCTTATCCCTTTGCTTGTTTGTTTGAGTATAATATTATTATTTATAAATATTTATTAATATCTTTTTAAATACAAAAACTATTAGTCTTCACTACATTTTTATCAGAATTTTAGAGATTGGAATTTAAATTTGTCATAGTTTTAAAAATTCAAAGTAGTCATGATTCATTTATTTAAAATTGATCAAATTTCATTAATTTGCCTTTTCTTACTTTGAATAAAAGATAAGCCTTATCCCTTTCCTTGCATGTTTGATTATATTTGATTATTTATAAATATTTATTAATAAACTATTATCCTTCACTACTTTTTTTTATCATAATATTAGAGGTTTTGATAAGCCTTATGCCTTTGGGATAATTGGAATTGATTATAAGTTAAAGGCATAATTGAAATTGATTATAAGTTAAGTTTATGGTTTGAATGCATTCATTATTTCTTGACCATGGTTTTGTGGTGGTCCTTCTTTATAATTTTTTAAAATTTTGTTGATTTTCTCTTTATATGTTTGGAAGAAATGTTAAATTTTATGTGTTGTAGCAATCCATACAAAAACAAAATGTTTTAATCTTTAGATAATCTTCTAGCTTTTTTTCCGTTGTGAAATATTTGTTTTATTATATTATGTTTTATAAAAAAATTAATTAAAATTGAATTACATGCACAAATAAAAGGCTATGTTTCTATTCATTGAGTTTTCCATAATCTTGAAACATTAATGTTTAAACTTGTATATTTAGAATATAAGTTCTTTATATTATAATATTGCACAATTAGTAACAAAGATATATCAATTTCTTATAGAAATTAGAATATACAAAGTAGGGAAAATAAAATGTGTAAAAAATGAAACTCATCTCTATATCGAAGAGGCTAGACTACAAAACTTTGTATATTTAAATAAAACTAACTTCCATAAAACCAATTTTTTTTGTGTGCTTTAGGTACTAAAAACAAATTGAGATTAAAAACATAAAACAAAGTACTAGAAAGTTCATTTATTAAAAGTATATAAAAATCCATTTATTGTAGGCTTAAATATGTCTTTGTAAGTAGCACCTATTTATACAAAAAGACTTATCAAATCTCTAAATTTGTAGCCCAAGTTACTTAAACTTGGTGCATTGTTTAGACTTCAAAGTAGCCAACCTAGTGGGTTTTGTGAGAGCAGTACTAGTTGAAC
>ML783871.1:196842-207798 GCA_009831015.1 Picea engelmannii | reverse complement strand
GTTTTAGCTTAGGAAGAGTTGTATAAATAAAAAGACATCCATTTTCCCAACTCCTTATTCTTATCTTTGTTTTCAACTACTCTTTTAAATATGATCCACATAATCATTGTTAATGAAGTTGTATACACTTATAAAGATTTGTATGCATATTTTAAATATATGATTTTTTAAGAAAAAAACATTGTTTTCTATTTTTAATTGATTTTTATTACATTATCATAATTAGCTTAATTACAAAGTTAACATTAAAAAATATGGAAAATAGTGACTCAAATTTGTTTCAAAAAAATTGTCATTTTAATACTAAATGGAAGCCTTAATATAAACATATACATTATATTTTATATTTTAGAGAAAAAGTAACATAATCAATACCAATGTTAAAAGAATGTGAAATTTTTTATGAATTTTACAAATTTTCCATAAATAAAAAATATATATTCTAAAAATTTATTTATTTTCGTAAGTTCCAACTTTTTATACCATATTTTAATAAATTGTTGATATATTTTTAATATTTTTTTTTGAGTAAACATATTATTTTTCCAAATTTCCATTAAAACTAAAAAGTATAACAACTTACATCAACCTTGTCACATAAGAAATGGACTATGTTCACTTTTTTATTAATAATAATAATAATAATCTAGGCATAACTATTTGACTACTAAAATTTACCTAGATATACATACCATACCCCTATGTTCTATAGCAGTAACAAATGTATAGCAAACCTTTGTGAAGGAAACATGGAACACTCCAAAGGGCATTGTCCATTAAATTGTTTACTCCCAACAAATTTGCATCTCAAATCCGTCCAAATTGGATGAAGTTTGTTTTGGTTTATTAACATTGAACAAATTAGGAATTGAAAAGGAATCAATGTTTTATCACTATGCCACATCTAGTGAGTTTGTAATGTGGATTGAAATTCCACATCCAGTGGGCTGCTCTATCATTGAGATATATGCCATCCACGATGAGGGAGTCCAAGTTCACAGCGTGGACTAATATTCTAACATAGTTTTGTTTAAAAGGTTGGAAATAATTTTTTTAGAGAGAAAACCATTTCATGTTATTACATTTTAAGACTAGATTGATCCGTCACTCCAGTTCAAAAGTTTGATAAGAAATTTATGATAGGTGTTTCAGAGGTTGACACGAATTGATTAATCCTTTTTTAAATAAATATAACAATGGTAGTACAAGCTGACACTGAAACTGGAGCTCTGTCTACCCCACGTTTATTTTTCCTTCACAAAAACAATGAATAATCAGAGCGCCGAATGAGATGAAATGGGTTGGGTTTGGCAACGGTTGCTAATGGAGAATGAAGATGGCTCAAAGAATTTTTCTCCGAGAATTTGTTTAGTCAAAACCCTGTTGGCCTGGTCTGTTAGGTTGATTCTGTCCCAGATGATGTAAGAAGCTGGATCCGAACAGGAGCCCACCGACTTGCCGTTAACATGGCTCGTGAGTCCACATTGTGTCGCCCAGGCGAAGCTATATTTTCTTCCTACTCCACAGCAAGATTGAGTGGTGGCCTTGAATCCTACAGATACAGAAACCATTCAACATAATTAATATGCTGAAATTTAAATGTGCAGGGCTTAATATATGCAAGAGTAGTAAAGGAAATTTACAGTTATAAATCATATTGAAAAAGCTTTAAAGACCAATAAATCAAATTGAGAAATCTTTACAGACCAATGGACAACCCCTGCTGCAGAATTAGCAACCTTGGGAAGAATAATCTGCTTGGCCTGGATGAGGGAGAGCTTGAGGCTTCTGTACACATTGTCGAAGTCGTTACCCCCAGCTCATCCCAGCTCATTTCAAATTTGAAAATAGGGTGCGGAGGGAATAATGTACAACTCGTCTCATTTGAAAAATCCAACTAATTTCAAATTCAAAAATGGGCGCGAGGGGCATTCACGTCGTTCATTAAATGAGTGCTTACGTCGTTCATTGTCCACAATGTTGTGTCATACCGTCTGGTTGGGTGAGCTACCAGAGGATGGAGCGGGAGTCGAAAAAGGGCATAGCATGGATGCGCGACGGGATGATGCATGGATGTGCGAGGGTACCATAGTGTTGCACGGGCATCCGGTGTGCAAAGTCTTAAAGACTCTGCAGCAGGCTGGATATTGCTTGCTCGATGGTGCTGGCAGTGTACTCTACGGGGCAGTGATCTGGGGGATAGTGGTGCAAGATACAACGGTGCTGGCAGTATACTCTATGGGGAAGTGATCTGGGGCATAGTGCATACACTAGGGGTCACCGGAAAGGGACTGTCGTAAAGTTAATCCGAAGGGAAGATTGCTCTCGAGTTAGCCTACTTCTATTATAATCGCTCGGTTAGCCTACTTCTATTGTAATCGCTCGGTGGTCAAACATGCTTTGACTTTGGATGACTTGTTTAATTTTTTTATTTAAAATACAAATATATAAATATTTTAAAAATCAAATTATCTATCATCTCATTGGTCAAAACTGTGATATGACCATGACATGACAATTTTTCATCTTATTTCCGTTGACGTAGGGTTAAAATAAAAATTTCGATCGCACATATTTTTGTCCTGCTCTGAGTTGCGGGCTACATACTTCAATGCCTCAGGAACCTTGAGAATGAAGTCAGTCTAGCCTTTCTCTTAAAGCTTTGAGCTACCGACTGAACCTAGTCTTGTCTTTCTCTTAATGCTTTGAGTTGCCGACTGAACCTGGTCATATCCTGCTCTTAATGCTCTGAGCTGCTGGCTACATACTCTGATGTCCTTCTCTTAATTCTCTAGCTTCCAGATACATACTTCGATGCCATAAGTACCTTGAGACTGATGTGATCCTAGTGTTGCCTTAAATTTTCATATTAACCCGTCATATGAAAAAAATCCTTTAATAACATAACATTATATCGTATATTGATTAATAATACTTTAAGTTAGATTTCATACACCAATTTGGTGTGGCTTGGCCATGACCTTAAAAATAAATTATTATATACAGTCTAAGTGGGCCTAATGGTTAAGAACATGTGTTTCCTCTTAAAAAGTCACAAGTTCAAATCCAGAGGGAGATAGGGTATGTATACCTCCGTAGACTTTACCAGTCAAATTGCTGGGCGGAGGGAGTCCCTTATCCCACAAACAAGGGGTCTCATACACCAATTTGGTGTGGCTTGACCGTGACCTTAAAAATAAATTATTATTATTATTAACACCTCGACTTACTTATGATAGGTCACATCCTTTCATCTCCTCTTTGAAATGATGTGCTATGCCACTCCAATTCTCAACGATACCCACTTGGTAAATATCAAATCTAATATTCTATGAGTCTTAGAGATTGAATTTGATAAATACATGAATATAACAACATTTCCATACTTGTGTTTTCTTGATCTCGCAGGGCAAATACCGAAAAATATCATATGTATCTCTTTTGTATGCAATGGGAAGTGATGTACATGACTGCAATACTTGATCACGATCCTGTAACTAGAAAAGCCTCGATTTGTGCGATGTGGAGCACTGCCACAAGTCTTCTACTCATAGCAGTTGGCACTGGAGGCATTAAACCCTGTGCCACAACTTTTGGAGGAGATCAGATAAAATTCTATGTTCGATGGTCACACCAAAGAAAAGTTTCGGGTTACATTTTTCTCTCTGTTTTACTTTGCAATTAATGTGGGTGCCTTCCTGTCCATGCTCTTGATACCATTGTTGAGGGTCAATGCGTCATATGCTGCTGCTTTAGACATGCCTTCTGTTCTAATGGTTTTTTCTACTTTTATATTTTGGGTCAATCGAGGAGACTATGTAGACAGGCGGGTTGTTGGGAGTGTTTTTTCTACTGTGGTTAAAGCCCTAGTTAACATTGTAAGGATGAGGAAGAGCGATTCTATATATACAAATTATGATCAAATTGATTATAGAGGAAGAATAATCCGTGTTTCTCGTCGTCTTGATGCGGATTGGAATTTTCTTATTCATAGGTCCCTAGTTTCTATGAAATTAGTTGATCAAGTTATCTGGTGTTTGGCATCTGCTAAAGGTTTCCCCCCTTTCCTCCTTTTTCCTAATAAGTAAATATCAGTGGTGTCATGTCAAGAAACACTGTTGGATTTATACTCAATATCGAGTCCAATACTGATTAAATTTTCTGGTGTGGATAGAGGATTTGATAACCATTATAATTGTGGGAATCATTGGGAACACGCTATCAATAGGAAATATGACATCTTTATTTGTGGTGGGAGGCGTTATCGCTACAGTGTTCATGATGTGGATAAGTTCTTGTTTCAAAGAAGTAAGAGATAATCCCAACGATGGGGAAATCATGGGGACTGGTAATTCAGAAGTTGAGTCCACAACCATGTTCAATAGGTAAGAAAACTTGTATGATAGGGCAACAAATCTAGATTTCTTTTAAACCCTCCATTTGATTATGTACATTATACTTGACCTGTCGATAGGTAAATTGCTATACATTTATCATTTGGGACTCTGTTCAAGGTTAAGAAAGATTGTATATAAATTATGTAAAATGCTTGTTTTCTGAACAATCTACTAAGAATCATTTATTTGGTAAAAAAATGAACTCCAATGTGAAAGACTCTTTTTTGGTGTTTTTTCTCTTTAGTTCCGAAGATTTTCCACTGAAAAAATGAGCAAGCCACTCAAGGCTCCAGTTGATTTTTTCTCGATCATATGGTTGCTAAACATTCAAATTGTGTTGTAAAACTCTGTTGGGAGGAGTTTAATTGTTGATGTGTCACAAATTTGTGTATTTTTAAAGTTTATGTAATTTACTGATTTGTTTTTTTAGTTTGCTCTAATTTGCTCAGTCTACATTTTTTGTGTGTGTGAGTTCCAACTTGTTTAAGGTATGATGTGAAAATTATGAAGTCCTATGGCTAACCCTAAATGAAGTTGGGTTCGTACATCAACATATTAGTAATAGGATTGGATTTGATATCACTTGTAAAGGGCTGCCATTTTCCTAAAATCCTCAAAGCACCAGAACAGAAAAAGAGAGCAACCTATTTGGTAGCTAACCTGATATTCCATGATAGTGTATCATAGCCAACCCTATATTCTAATTAAAACTAGGAGGGAGGTTATATTCATTAAAAAATCGATATACTTTGGCATAATCCCTCTCTGTTTCTGCCTTTGTTAACCAATCAATTTTAGTCTAAAATATGAACAGATCTAATAGGTGTTCTAATAAAAGCTAGCCAATTTAAATTGCTTTCAAAACCTGAAATATGGTTCACACATTTTTTTCATTGAGTGTGGTGTAATGAAAAGAAAACATACTGATAACTTCTAATTTATGAACCACTGAAAATTAAGTTCCTAACTTGTAATGTATAAGTGGACTTATAATTTGTGAACCAATGAATCAAAAAGAAGGAAATAAATCATTATCTAATATGTTCATTTTCCATTAATGACCTAAAATGTTCTTCCTTTGTCATGGACCAAATAAAGCTAATTCCATGATAACGAAGCCTGCAAATTTAGCATTGGAAAACATATTGCTAGTTGTTTCAAAGTATTCAGATAAATGCAACATCACCTTCTTCCTAGTGTACCTATCTTCAATAAGAGTTTAATTATGTGTTTGTTATACCTTCCAATAAGCAGGTTACATCATAATCGGTTAGAGTGAAGTGTTCTTAGAATATTGAAGTTTCAGTGCATACATTGGTTGGCTGGAGTTTACAACTACAGAGTTGGTTTACAATCCTAATAAGATCTACTTATGGTTTATTTTGTACTATCTTGCTACTTTTTTTATATTGCTAATAAAGATGTTTTTTTAGTAAAAGGGCTTAAAATGTTGTCCTTAGAATTATTGATTATTTTAACTAAACATCATGCCCAAATTCCTATCCCTGAAAATTGTTCAATTGCAGGTATATTGGACTATTTCTTTTCATAAACAGAACCACGCTTTGGAAAACAAATAAAAGAAATCTCACCTATTTTTTTTTAAGCGTGTCATTCTCCTCTTTGAGTTGGGTCACTTCTTTCTCTATGCCTGCAAATCAGTGGAAAAAGTAGCAATTAATTCATGCAATGAGAAAATCAAATTCCCAAGTAACAGGGCGAAATGGGAAAAAGAAAACAATACAAAATGGAGAGAACCAAATGCCACGGCTTCAGTTAAATAAATCTAACAGGGCAACATAAAGAAAAATAAAAACATAGTGTCTACTTTCTTTCTCTGGATCGTGCAGTTGACTCACAGTTCTTAATCATCCTTTTCTGATGCCGCTCAATGGTTTTCTCAATAATTCTCTCTAGTGCTCCTTGCTTTCTGCCCGGAATCTAATAATCAGATATCATGCAACTGCTCAATGGATTTCTCAATAATGCTCTTTGGTGCTCCCTGCTTTCTGCCTAGAGTCTAATAATCAGATGCCATGCAGCCCATCAAAGGCGACGATGGAGTGAATTGACTGTCACCATACCCACCTTCCAAGACCTTCCAAGAGGGCATTGTCAGCGATCCCTAATGGACCACTGATATCTACAACTAATAATAAAGAAATTATAAATGAAACTTGAATAAAATTACAATACCAGAGAACCCAGAAGGGCATGGATGGTGCAGAATACAGGGCCATATCTTGAGAACAACAGTGCATGTGGTTGTAGCTGCATGAAAGGTGTCTCGTTTCTAGATGCTCAACTTGCAACGTGGTCTCCATGCAAGAGTGAACACCAGGTGACTAGTTAACTGGCCGTCCTCAAGGACAATTTCATGCATATAAACTGTTGAAGTGTAATCTTGACATATTACTGAATTTACTTTTAATTTTAAGAACATTACCATTGGCTCAACATTGGGATATGTAAAATTTGATAAAATTGAGTTTCAAAAAATTCGAACTACATTAGTAAATTGGTTTAACCTATCAATAATCTTAACATGAATTCCACATAAATTTTGGCTCACTTTAGGGTGTAATTTTTTGTTTTACTTGTTATCCATTATGTAACATTTTATTTATAATTTCATGTAATAAGTATGTATGGATGGTGGGGAAATAAATATGAGCTTTTGGAAATGGCATATGGCACATCTTATGTTTGTTGGAAAATATCAAGAGCCTAGGAAATAACATATTTACATCTGGATTTGTGTATTGGAATTATATTTGATTTGACATAAAAATGTTAATCTAAAATGACATAAAATGAAAATGACATTCATTTAGAACAAATTAAAAATATGACAAATGTGAAGTGATTAATAGCTTAAACTCCTCTTGCAATTTTAAGGACTTTCAGGTGTTAGTGTAACTTGAGTCTTTTCAAAGATTTTCAATTGATTTTGCCATCAAAATAGAATTGAGAAAAACGAGAACACTGCCTTACTCCTCTCATTAGTCCCTGCCATAGGCAAAGAGCGACTATGGCGATCGATAAATCGTTGACTTGGTATTAAATTGTGCATTGACCACAAATATTTGCATATTATCTATTGTTGCAACAAGGGAAGTGAAAACATCGATTTTTATATAATAGAAAGTAATATGTTTGTCAAGATCTGTTTGGACAACGGATTGGAGGTCTTATTGTCAGCTTTGCTATTCCCAATGTTATATTTGTTGGCATATCCAAAGTATTTGATCGTATATGGTATTTTTGAATCATATATTTTCTTATGCATTGGTCGAAGGTGGATTAATGTTAGCATTAGTTCGAATGTTTCCTTAAGCATTTTTTGCTAGCTTGAATACATTGTCTACCATATTAGTATGTCTGATGTTTGATTTATTGTTGCGTGATTCGAGAGAAGAGGCTTGCCACGCTGCATTTTTTCTTAAATGTTTGTATAGGGCTAGGCCCTTAGATGGTCTTGACAATCTTAAGTGTTTACCTAATTGGTCTGGCAGTCTTAAATGTTTATTGTACAAGTGCGTTGGAATACAGTTTTGTTCCATTTTTTCGATGGTAGTCGGACATCTTCCGTCGATTTTTATATAATAAAAAGTACCATGTTTGTCAAGATGTGATTGGACAACGGATTTGAGGTCTTTTTTCTGGCTTCGCTATTTCCAATGTTGTTGTATATGTTGGCATATCCAAAGTATTTCATCGTATATGGTCTTTTAGAATCATATATTTTCTTATGCAATGGTCAAAGGTGGATTAATGTTAGCATTAGTTCGAATGTTTCCTTTAGCAATTTCTACTAGCTAAAATACATTGTCTACCATATTAGCATGTGTGATTTTGGTTTTATTGTTGCGTGCTTCGAGAGAACAGACCTGCCACGCTGATTTTTTCTTAAATGTTTGTACAGGGCTAGGCCCTTAGGTGGTCCTGATAGTCTTAAGTGTTTACCTGACAGGTTAAATGTTTATTGTGCAAATGCGTTGAGATACAGTTTCGTTCCATTTTTTTTATGCTCGACATCGCTGCTTCAGTGGTCGATGCTTGTTCGCTGCTTGGTTCCATGATTGTTGTTCTTGTTTGATTCAACTTTGCAAAGTTGAGGTCCTGCAGTTCGACATCTTCGACTTTGCAAGCTGTTGGAACTATTATTGCGGTTTCCAATGTTTGGGGCTGACCTCTTGTCATCCCTTGTTGACGGGTAAGTTTCCTTGTTGTTGTTTTTCAATGGTGGGGGTCCTTGCCTCCAAATTCTGTTGCAGACCATCTTTGTGTGTGCTGTTAATTTATGTTCATGGAAACCATGCGTCTTCATATGCTGGCTGCGACGTTCATAGCTATTTGGAAAATTGCAATGTGAAGGGGTTCTCGAAAAGTAGTTCGAAGCTATTAGAAGAGGGAACCATCGATCAAGGTGTAGACGTAGGAAATGATTTTATTTTGTGGGTCGAAAAACTGTGCCCACCTATTGTCTTTTTGCCGAATAAATTTATGGTGTTATTTGTTTGCGTTGTTTCTTCTGTTTGGTACCTAGTTTCGGGCTTGTAGTTTTCCTATTTTTCTTTCCTTTTTTGGTGGGGGTGCTATTATTTTTTTCCCCCTTTTCTCTGTTTTCAGACAAAGTGAAAGTATCTAACAAACAACTTCAAAATCAAAGTTGAAAAGATGGAAGAATTAATAGATGTTGAGTCGTATGAAATAGATACATAGTCCATTATACATGGCAACATTGAAGTGTCTTTGCATAGCAATGGTGTCTTTAGATTCGATGCATTCTCATATACTGCAGGGGATTGCCTTTTCGATACATTCCAGGTTCTGCTACATTTCTGGTATTCGTCGACCGAGCTGCGCAATGGATTGATAGATTATTTCTTGGCCTATTTAAAAAATGGCGGCGCGGAGGCATTGAACTCCTATGAATACGAATTGGAATTTGATTTTCTTCGGCAGTTGCATGGAATGCATGATGTCGCTACGTGTTTTTCAAAGATGCGGATGTCTGCATCTCCATCTCTGCCTACACATGAGAGGGGACTTTGGGGAGACACATTTTGTATACGGTGTTTGTCTAACTGGCTCAATATATCGGGTGGAATATGGTCATTGAAAAGAAAAATAAGATATCTACTATTCAACAAAATTGCGTTTGACAATCCATATTGCATCTTGTTCCATGATGCCAATGCTGTCAATGGTCATTATGAACCACTCCTATACATAAAAATGTCCATATGCAATGTTGAAGTACCTCATATTTACTTGTCCCTTTTTTACAAAGACCTTGAATCGCAGTGGGAACGGATTATGCATCGCATAGATTGCCATGGTTTACAGCTGGCAACAAATGTTGTGTCTAACTGTGGAAATAGTCTGTTTAATGCAATTTGTTGTTTGGTAGAAGCGGAGTTTGATGTGCAGTCACTGCAGCTTTAGACTTTGCATTCCTTTTTCAATGCAATTATAGGCGGCAGCCAACAAGCTTTTAGGGACCAGAAATATTTCCATATTTTCTATTGTTGGAACCAGGGAACTGAAAACATCGATTTTTATATTAAAAAAAGTACCATATTTTTCATGATCCGATTGGACAAGGGTTTGGAGGTCTTATCTTCGGCTTCTCTATTCCCAATGTTATATATGTTGGCATATCCAAAGTATTTGATCATATATGGTCTTTATGAATCGTATATTTTGTTATGCATTCGTTGAAGGTAGATTAATGTTAGTATTAATCCGAATGTTTGGTTTAGCATTTTATGCTAGGTAAATCTATGGCAATGTTTGATATGGTGGCATATCCAAAGTTTGGCCTTACAATACATTCTTTGGTGTTTGAACTATTGTTACAAAAAAATATAATAATTTTTTGGGGATACGTCAGAGATCTGCCACATTGCATTTTTCTGTTACATGTTTAGAGAGAATTTTTGGAAGACTTAAATGTTCGCCTAATAGGCTTGGTAGCATTGAATGCTTACTTAACATGCTTGTTACAATACATTTTTTTTTTTGTTTTTTAAATTTATATGTTTCAGCGACATTGTTCATTTATTGGTTCATGCTTGTTTTTTGCATCTCCACTGATTTCTTATTTGCATGTTGTTGTTGTTCTTGCTTGCCTGTTCGTGTTCTTGCAGTTTTCACGTTTGGGTTTCTGTAATCATGATTAGAACTGTGTCGGCCTCAAACTATATTTCATAGCTGGTGATGCTTTTTCCATGGATTATGTGTTGCTATGGTTTCATATTTATGAGAGTAGGTTTTGTTGTGTGAGCGATATAGTTTTTTTCTTCCTTTCGTTTTTCTCTTGTAAAGTGCGTTTCTGGCTCAGTTTTGCAGGTTCACGATTTTCTGGGTTTAGAATATTTAAAATCATTTGTCGCTCCCCTCCATCCCCGCTACCTTCTGCCCTTCCCAATAGACATTGATTATGCTTTCAAAATTTAGAACCGACCAGACAGGTGCAAAAAAATGGGCTTTAATAACTGTTAATTTTTCAAAATCCCACCCAGTTTCAGTCTCGCTGATTTTTCAGTCAAAT
>ML783871.1:110748-191592 GCA_009831015.1 Picea engelmannii | reverse complement strand
AGGTCGAGGACATCTCCCATTAAAATGAATAGACATGCGAATATT
The DNA here is from genome assembly GCA_009831015.1 of Picea engelmannii. Classification (NCBI taxonomy): domain Eukaryota; kingdom Viridiplantae; phylum Streptophyta; class Pinopsida; order Pinales; family Pinaceae; genus Picea; species Picea engelmannii. The sequence continues at coordinate 191,547 of ML783871.1, read as the reverse complement.
ATTGGATCTAGTAATTTATTTTGACTCAATTTTGAGTTTGCAAAAATATTTTTTTCTCTTTTTTTCCTTGTTTGCGGTCTTTTAGTTTTCTTAAAAGCTTTACCATAGTCCACGAACATGTCGCCCACAAAGGCCTTCACGTCGTGTCCCTCTTTAATATTGTGCATATCTTAGATGTGAGATTTGAGAATCTGCTCGGATATGAGAATTTTAATACGTGCTAATAGTCACTATTCAGCGTACATATTCGGAAAGGTTGGCATTAATAAGCGAAAATATCAAGAACATCTGTCATTAAAATGAATTAACACAAAATCTACGGAAGATCATCCAGTGTTGCTTTTAAATACTTATTGCCATTTAATTAAAGAGTTGCTCTTTAGGGTGCCTTCGTTCTAATGTTCCTAGTCATGGACATGTAAGACAACTTAGAGATGCAATTGAGGCCCATATGAAAGAAGAGAGACTGGTTTTATGTGACGTGAGCTTTGAGTAGAAAAAAAACTCTGTTATATAAGAGAAAGTCAGAGAGGAGGAAAAAAATGAACAAGTATGTTCTGGTTGGTGTTCTCTCTATGTTCGATGCCTTGGTTGGTTGAAAAGGCTGCCTGGAGATTTGTTTGTTGAACTTCTATGTTTTCTTGCTTGGAGTTGTAATGGATTTTTAGGTCACGTGCAAAATAGTTCTTCGTTGAAGTATATAGCTTCTTCCAACAACATAGATTTGGCAAGTGTATCGAAATCTGCATATCCCACAAGATTTTTTCTTCCTCGGGGGCGATGCATTTACAGTGGCTTGCAGAATGGCCCCTCATGTTCGTAAATGATGCGAAATATTACTCCACTTGCGAATGCACCCAGAGACAGGTAACATAAACTGTATGGGTAGATAAAACGACATATTATTGCTACAAAAGTTTCTCATGCGATCTACAACATTTGATACACTTGCCAGACACATGGTGATGATGCACTTGGCAGATTTGTGCCGTTAGGAGAAGTTATGCACCTCAACACATTTGCATTTTTTCAGCTGGGTTGGACGTTTCTTCCAATTTACTGTAATAAAGAAAAGAAGTTCAACATACAAATATTCAGGCAGGCTTTTCAACCAAACAGATGATTGAATACAGGAAGAATACCAGTCACAACATACTTGAATTTTTCCCCCCTGCCATAGATATGGTGACATAAAACGACTTCCTCCACTTTGAAATCGGACTGAATCGCATTTCTAAGTTGTCTCGGATGTCAAGGGCCGGGAACATTGCAAAGAAAGCACCTTGAACCCCAAGTTTTCGACGACAGAGGAAAATTACTACTTGAAATATAATGGAATGTTGAATAACCAACGATTGCAAGAAAGGCCATATCTGGAAGAGACAAGGTGTTCAAAAAACTGGGATAGATGTAGTTGGCAATAACAATTAAGTAGAAAACCCAAAATTGATATTGAATTCGTTTTTTACAAATAAAGGGTTTGGCCGTCAAGAGAACTGTGAAGAAGCTTCATCAATGTACACATTTTTTATTGGTCCATGGTAGGAGAAATCACAATCGTTGTGGAAAATATCCTCAACTGTATTTTGTAACCCATCTTATTTGGATATAGAATAATTTTGCTTTATTTTTTAATAGTATTTTCCAATCTCTGGTATTTATTTTAATTTTATTTTGTGCCTTCTTCCCCTGTGTCGTTAAACATGGATGACAAGATTTTCTTTTTGCTGCCCACTACTTCAATTTAAATAAAGTCTTCTCTGTTCGTTGCTTACATTTTACATTTAAGAATAATTTTTCATAAGCCATACTTATGTGGTGCCGGTCCTGTATTTAAAGAAATAAATTGGAGCTGTCTCGTTTCCATTCTTCGGGTCCCGTAAATAGAATGAATTAATGAGTTACAAGAAGACAACTTCTTCTATTTGATAATATCTGTGCATATATACTAATATCAATACTATTGGAATAAATACAAAAAATTCCTCTTCTGCAAAGCTTAAGCAATTATGTTTGTGCAGCCAAAGAGCTTCGGTGCTATGCAATTTATGCTTTAACCATTGATAACTCACTAGGTGTTCAAAAATCTTGGCATTAATAAAGGGACGGTTGAAGCTGTCTTAATTACTTAAATCACACCAAATTTTCATTACATTTAATTCAATTTAGATATTGATGTTTATGGAGAGTCGACGTTTGCTCATTCCATTGCAAGAAATACAAGATGAATAGATGATAAGGAGTTTATCTCGTTGAAACCACAATGCAAATTCATGTTTCTTGTTGCGCTATGTACATGTTACAGTCAAAATTTTTGTGGTTTGAACGAAATTTTTGAACTGAAGAGCATCCTGCAAATTGGAATATCATTTGCATTTGAAACAGAAACAATCCATTAATATATATTAGTATGAATAATATTGGGATAAATATGAAAACTTTCTCCATTAATATATATTATTATGAATACTATTGAAATAGATATCAAACATTTCTCTTGACCAATACTTAGGCTGTTATCTGGCCACCAGGCCCTGGGTTCGTGATACCCACCAATATGTCCCCTGTTTCGTCATATACATCTTGTAGCCAAAGAACTTCAGTGATCTGCAATTTATTCTTTTACTAGTGAGAACCCAATAGGGGTTCGAAAACATTTCCATTAATAAACGAGAAAAAAACAGGTTTTTCGACTGTCAGATACTTATCCCTTTTCCCCTTTTCCTTCTCCCATTCATTATGGTTTTCTGGTTTTATACTTAGGCGTCTTTTAATGATGGGCACTTGTAGGGTTCGCAGGCTAGAATATCTTCATTTCCATTTGTATCTTCACATGACAAATCCGACCGACCGTTGTTCCTTTGCACACCTAGGCAATTTTATGGTCGTGGTTGCCGGGTTGGCCCATACGAACTGGCCTTTTTTTCTCCCCCTTGGTTATAGATATATACTTAGTCTCCTTTCTATGGTATCTGGTTCTAGAGTTGGTGGGATGACATGTCTTCATCTCCATCCATATTCTCACAAGACGGATCTGACCGACCAATGTTCCTTTCCATACTTAGGCAATTTTATGGCCACCACTGTGGGGTGGGCGCTTACGAACCCGACTGTTTATCATTCTTTTATATACATATTGTAATCAAAACATTTGTGATATACAATTCCACCGCGGGTTCCTTGTATACATTGACTTCATTCAAAGTATCTTTTTCTTCTTTCCATCCCCAACAACTTTGCATCCTTCTGTGATATACATCTTCCACTCAAAATTTGAGTGATCTACAATAACACTGTGGACTCCTCTGTCCCTTTTCCCTTTTTTTCTTCCCGTGTATTATGGGACTATAAAGTATGGACATGATATTTTTTTGAGCATGTATGAATTGCGCATTCCATACCTAGCCACATTTTGGATTGCGGGTTTTGGAGTGAGCGGGCTTAAAATTAGGCCTCCATTGTTTTGTGCCCTGCAAATAGCACCCATAATTCCACAATATATAAATTGAAAAGCAGACCTGGGGACTACCTGAATGAACATTGCATTTCTATTGTTTCGTGTCCTCCAAACAACGCTCCCAGTTCCGCGATATACAAATTGACACACGGAGCCCAGGGCTGGCGGGGTGGAGATTGCCATTGTTTACGGATGGAAATCCCTGTAAAGTATCTAACAGTATCTAATATTTTTTTGTCAATACTAAATTAGCTCTCAGTGGTGACACCTAGACATAGAGGTACAAAACAGTTGGCATCACACCCTCCACAATATACAAATTCACTACCGGATTCCCACATCGTCCGCTCTTCCTTGTCACATATTATGCATTCAAATGTTCGAAGAGATAAAATTTGAACCTTGGGGCCTGGCGTCTTCTGCGGAGACTTTGTCAGCCTGTTTTGAATCCTCCTTTTGTTGGGTTCAAAAAATGTCCGACTCTTGGATACTGTTTCGGGTTGGCACGAAGCTTCGTTCTACCACGGTTCACAAATGTTTCAAAGTATCTATTGTTGCCTTCCATCTTCACTAACTTTCTCTCGTTCCTAATATAGATTGGTTGTGCTCTTACTAGTGACAATTAAACACAATGGTACGAAACATTTGGCATCCGACCCTTCGCAATATAGAAATTGACTACCGGGTTCACATCTTCTACTCAAAATTTCTGTGATCTGCAATTCCACCGCAGACTCCTTAGCCATTTTTCCCTTTTCTTCTTCCTGTGTATTATGGCTCTCTGGTTATATACTTAGTCGCCTTTCTATCATCACTGGTTCCATCGTTGGAGGCCTGACATATCTTTAAGTCCATCTATATAATGACACCACAAAGCCGACCAACCGTTGTTGCTTTCCATACCTAGCCAATTTTACGGCCGCGGTTTTCGGGTTGGCGGTTTCGAACTCTGCTTCCTATTCCAAGAAAAGCCTTTGTTTTAAAGCAAACTAATTCGAGAATGGAATTTTTTTTGTGTTTTTCTCCACGAAACCATGTAACAGACATTATTACTATTCTATTGTATGCTTTTAAATGTTCATGTAATTTCCAGAGAAATGTCCGCAACTCCACTTGTCAATTTGTATATCTATAGTTCGCAACTCTGCTTGTCAATTTGTATATCGCAGAACTATGGGTGCTATTTGTAGGGCACGGAACATCAAACGCCCAATTTTGAACCCTCCAGCCCGAGAACCCGCGATTCAAAATACAAATTGACTATCAGGTTCACATTTTCTACTCAAAATTTCCGTGATCTACAATTCCACCGTGGACTCCTTAGTCCTTTTTTCCTTTTCTTTTTCTCATGTATTATGCCTCTCTGGTTATATACTTAGTCGTCTTTCTATCATCGCAGGGTCCAATGTTCACGGGATGACATATCTTTATCTCCATCTATATAATGACACGAAAAATCTGACCAACCGTTGTTGGTTTCCATACCCAATTTTATGGCCGTGGTTTTCAAGTTGGCGGTTTCGAACTCTGCTTCTAGTTCTGTGATGTACATCTTGCACTCAAAACTTCCATGATATACAATTCTACCTTGGACTCGAATTCGCAAGCTTCACTCTACCACGGTTCACAAATGTTTCTAGTATCTGTGGTTGTCTTCCATCCCAACTAACTTCTTGTCCTTCCTAATATACATTGGTTTTTCTCTTACTAGTGACTCTTTCTAGTGGCAACTGCAAATACTGATACGAAACAATTCGCATCCAGTCCTCCGCAATATAAAAATTCACTACCGGGTTCTGACATCGTCCCCTCTTCTCTTTTACAAATTATGCATTCAAATGTTCCCAACGATACAATTTGACCATCGGGGCCTTGCATCTTCTGGGGAGACCTTCTGACCCTTTTTTGGATTCTCCTATTCATGGGTTCACAAAATCTCCATTTCTTAGTCACTATTTTGGGTTGGCACATTTGAACTCCGTTGCTTCTTGTTCCATGATATACATATTGCACTCAAAATTTCTATGATTTACAATTCCACCGCAGACTCCTTGGTCATTTTTCCCTTGTCTTCTTTCCTTTTATTATCGCTTTCTAGTTATATACTTAGTCTCCTTTCTATGGTCGCAGGTTCCAACGTTGGCGAGTTGACATATCTTTATCTCCATCTATGTCCATACTCAGCCAATTTTATGGCCATAGTTGTCGGCTTGGCAATTTCGAACTCTGCTTCTTGTTGCGTCATGTACATCTTGCACTCAAAACTTATGTGATCTACAATTCTAGCACGAAATCATCAAACTCGCAAGCTTCACTCTGCCACGACTCACAAATGTTTTAAAGTATCTCTCGCTACCTTCGATCCACACTAAATTCCTGTCCTTCATGATATACATTAGTTATGCTCTTACTAGTCATATACAAATTGCCCTCTGGACTGCACTGCCATACCCTCTTCATTGTTAGCCATATTGCACTCAAAATTTTTTGAGACATACAATTTGGCCCTCGTGCCCTCACCTTCAACGGTTGTATTTTGTAACCCTATTTCAAAGTTGTTTTTCCCGTGCCCGCGACATCTGTACTTTCTTACTACGTGATTAGAAACCTTTCATGCTAATAGATGACCATGTAGGAACCGTCAACATTTTCATTAATGCGCAAGACGCTCGAGGAGATCTCCCATTATTACGCATAAACCAAGATGTGCGGATAGTTATTTTGTCCCTTCCGATTTTTCATCTCGAACACACGTCGTCGTGTTGGCCGGCTCAAGAAATATACAATTCTCAATCGCTCATTGCAATATCTGCCATGTTTGCATTTCTATGTATGCGATTACTAATGTTTAATGTTAACAACGCATCATGCAACAACCGTTGAAATTGTCATTATTGAATGAAAGTCTCAAGGACATATCCCATTCATATGCTTTGGACCGAGATTTGCGCAGGATTATATTATCCCTTCCAACTTTTCATTCCATCCATCGTATGGAGCAAACAAACGTTCTTGTAGACTTATGGTAGCAGGTCGGCCACAGTTTTGTGGAGATACAGTAAATATCTTTGGACATCAGGACCAAAAATTCCAGTGGTCTAGGGCATACTTTTACTATTCATCCCATTCCGCCTAGAACAAAGTTATTTGGACGTCTGGGATCGCTCATGCAGGCTGCATCCCTGAGGTTTTTGACTGTAAGGAGGTGGTCTCTTGGTGTGCCAAAATATATATTCCAAGCCAAAGAATTATTCCATTGCACGACCATTCTCCTATTTCTTTGTCACCTCGGGCCTTCCGCGAGGTGTTAAAATTGTCGAAGCCAACATTGACGTTCAGAGGACAAGACTACAAGAAGTTTCTAGAAAAACATAATAACGGGTTGGACACATTATCCGACTTCCTTGAAGACCCGACAATAGTTCCTGAAGATATCACAAGGTTGTAGGTAAGTTCCTTTAGAAATCCATTCTAGGAAATTGCCTGGTTGTTTACAAGAATAACGGGACAAGCATCAACAACAAGCATTTCCCATATAATTATTTGTATTTTGTATTTCACAGTCAAGGAAAATTACATTTTCAATTGGGGGAAGCTAATTTCCATTGAGATCTGTTCCCAGTTGTCATGATTCAAAGAATCGAATAAATTTTATATGTCATCTTACTTGATTTTCGCAATAGTGCATTGCTGCCTGTTTCTAAAACTTTCTCTTTCCAATAAGATAAGTTGTGGATTCGACCTAGTAACATTATGGTATGAGGCCCTGTGGAGGCATAAGGGCTCCCATTGTTTTTATGAATATTTTAATGTCTTTGTCTCAACTTTCAAAGATTTATTGTTAGGCAAGGATTCTCTGCGGATGTCTAGCCAGGAAACCAAGTTTTTGAACAAGAAGGGCACACTTGAAGAAAAGGAAAATCATAGTTTCCTCATGGTCTTTAGATCTAAGGAAAATCCTTCTTTCCTTCCATGCCACATCACGGACAAGATGTTTTTTGTAGAAATAACAAAGCAATACTACGACTCGTTGCATTTTTTCCATGACAAGAAAAAAAAACAGTTCATTCCTCTGCCTTGGAAAGTCGGAGACTTCGTGTGCAGAAAAATGGACAAGATTGATGAGTTTGCCACCCATTTCAAGAAATTGAACCTAATGTATGCTGAAAGGCTAAAAGGGTTCGACCCTAATGGGATATTTTGAGAACATTTACTGGCCATTGGCTTTAACAACTCTTTTGTCCATAGATACCTGACCCAAGATAGGGACAGTGTGGACAACAATCCTTCTTCTGCCAATTGTGACGCAGAGACATTGCAAAGTGCGACTAAATTGTATAGACAACATGGAAAAGTATCCGACGAGAAAAGTAGCCAGTCCCCCGCCATCACTCCCAAGAGAATGACATCACAGAGCATCGCTTCGACAACCCACCCCAGTAAGAAAGAAACCTAGAAATCTTTGAACGAAGGAGCAGATAAGAACCCTCCTCGCATAAAAATTGATAGTTCTCATAAACTTCCAGTGACGAAGAAGAGAAAACACAATGCAGGCCAAGCGAAGGAACCCAAAATTGAAAGTGAACAACTACAACTTGAAATTGAAACTGAGCACATGCACAAAATTGGGTTGTCCGTGGTGGAAATATATGAGACCAATTTTTTTGACGAAGATGAATCCTTCGTATTCCAGAGCGTTGTTTTTGACAGCCAATCTAAAAGTATGGTCATTGAAAAGAGAGATGTAACAAACAGGAAAGGCATATCTCACACAGAGATTAACTTTAGGAAAATGAAGTCATCCCAAATCCCCTCATTTCACCAAGTAACTGGTGAAATTCTTCATGATTGCATTGGAGGAATTGAGACGGAAAATGCCAATCTGAAAGATGACCTCAACGAATTTGAGCATGCTTTCATTGCAACTCTAGAATTTTCCAGTCCTTTGGCAAAAATCATGTCTGCTACCACTGCAGCTAAGATGAAAGTATCATCTACCCTCCTTGCATGCTCTAGAGCCCTTGTAGAGAATAACATCAACAAAAGAATGCAGCTAGTTACTGAATCCTGGGAAACATCGCAAAATTTAGTTTCCTTCGGAAAGAAGGAAAATGGTTTCCTGGAACATTTGGAGGAGAATTTAAAAAAGGATTAGCATTTCTGTGAACAGGTGCTGACCCATTTTTCCAACTATGCCCTCAACACATCGGAATTGAAAAGAAGACGAGAAACTCCCCTCACCAAAGAGGGCCAAAAAAGTAAAATCATGCTGGCAAAATAAAATTAACAACCTAGAGCTCATTGTCAAATCATGTAAACAACTCATATCAGAAAAAGGAAAATTTGTTCACAAGCCTGATCCAAATGGACTTAGCCGGAAGTACCAATGAGGTTCAAGACCCAATCTTAATTCTCAAATCCTTTTCAATCACCAAAGAAGCCTTCCAGGAACAAGTTGATATTTTAAAGGGGTTGTCTTTAGAAAAGTTTTATCGCATAGTTGAACATCATCTAGATGACCACGAACGCTGGGTACTGGAGTATACGACACACAATGAAGAAATTGAACAAAGTCTGCATAGTATGTCAATGGATCTAAGGAAATTAGAAAACAACCTTTACGACATAGAAATTCGGGATGAAATCAACATGGCTCCCATGAAAAGCTACATCGAAGAATGGTTCCAGCAGAGAATGGGCAGCCTCGTCCAGGAAGGGCAAGAACCGCTAGACAGGACTCCACTGACCATCGACAACAGCAACAAAATGCATCGGGTTCATAGTAAGTCTATATCGGCATCTTGTTTTCTTTATCAATCCAATTTAAGTCTATACTGTCATCTTGTTTTCTTTATCAATCCACTTATGACCTCTTTAAATAGAAAACTATAAACAAAGACTCATAACTTTCAATTTCTTCTTTTCAGGTCTTCCTCTCTACCGTCGTGCACTTCTCCTTTCGACATTCCTAATTCTTGTACTTATTTCTTTTTATGGTCCGTGGGAGCCCCAATACCAGTCCATATGACAAACACATTTAAATTTTCAGAAAGATGTAACACACATTATTAATTTTTGATAAATTCCAAAGAACACTGATTCAGGAATGCATTTATTGTATACTAAATTTTGGTTGTCCAGGAACCTTTCTCATTTCTTCCAAAGAAAACTAATTTGGGTTTGCTACATTTCTTGTGTCCTAATGTATGCTAATTTTTTTGTCTTGCACGACGTTGTTACTATTGTATTGTATGCTAACTTTTTGGTTCTCCAAAAACCTATACTTTGATAAATTTCGATTTTTCTTTTGTCCAGAAGCCTTTGCTTTCAAACAAACTAATTCATAAATGCTAATTTTCTTGTCTTTTTTCTCCACGAACCTATGTAACAGACGCTATTATATGTAACATACATTATTTTAAATTTGTATAGTCCGCAAGTCTACTTCTCAATTTGTATATCATGGAACTCTTGGTCCTATTTGTAGGCCACAGAACAAGAGAGGCCCAATTTTGAGCCCGCCAACCCGAGAAATTTTTGATAAACTCCAAAGAAAACTGATTCGGGAATGCATTTATTGTATACTAAATTTTGGTTGTCCAGGAACCTTTCTCATTTCTTCCAAAGAAAACTAATTCAGGTCTGCTACATTCTTGTGTCCTAATGTATGCTAATTTTTTTGTCTTGTACGACGTTGTTACTATTGCATTGTATGCTAACTTTTTGGGTGTCCATGAACCTATACTTTGATAAATTTTTATTTTTCTTCTGTCCAGAAGCCTTTGCTTTCAAACAAACTAATTCAAAAATGCTAATTTTTGTCTTTTTCTCCATGAACCTATGTAACAGACGTTATTATATGTAACATAGATTATTTATTTTTGATAAATTTCTATAGTCTGCAAGTATGCTTCTCAATTTGTATATCACAGAAATCTCGGTCTTATTTGTAGGCCATGGAACAAGAGAGGCCCAATTTTGAGCCCGCCAGCCCAAGAACCCGTGATCCAAAAAGTGGCCAAGTATGGAGGTCTGCTACATATTTTGTCCTATTCTATGCTTAATTTTTTGTCTGTCGACTTTTCAATTTGTATATCACGGAACTCTCAGTGCTATTTGTAGGCCACGAAACAACAGAGGCCCAATTTTGAGCCCACCAACCCGAGAACCCGTGATCCAAACACTGGCTAAGTATGGAGGTCTGCTACATTTTTTTGTGTCCTATTCTATGCTAAATTTTTTATCTTGCACGACGTTGTTACTATTCTAGATCCTATACTTTGGGTGTCCATGATCCTATACTTTGATACATTTCGATTTTTATTCTATCTAGAACCCTTTGTTTTAAAGCAAACTAGTTCAGGAATGCTAATTTTTTTGTGTTTTTTCTCCATGAACCTATGTAATAGACGTTATTACTACACTATTGTATGTTTTTAAATGTTGATGTAATTTCCAGAGATATGTACCAGACACTTTTTTTTTAATAAGTTTCTATAGTCTGCAAGTCCACTTCTCAATTTGTATATCGCAGAACTCTCCATGCTATTTGTAGGCCATGAAACAATAGAGGCCCATTTTTTAGCCCGCCAGGTCGAGAACCCGCGACCCAAAAACTTGCTAAGTATGGAATGAGGACTCTGTGCATGCTCTATAAAATATCACCCCCATACTTTATAAAAATACATATTTCGTATGTATAAAACTAAATATCTACCTTATAAAATTTGATAAATTTCAATTTCTTTTGTGTCCAGGATCCCTTGTTTTGAAGATAACTAATTCGAGAATGCTAATTTCTTTGTGTTTTTTTCCACGAACCTATGTAACAGAGGTTGCTATTTTTTTTTGTGTTCCTCTCCATAAGCTTATGTAAAACGTATGTAAATAAAACTAATTCGGCAATGCTAAATTTTTTTGTTTCCAAGAAAATCCTTTGTTTTAAAGAAAACCAATTCGGGAATGCTATTTTTTGTGTGTTTTTCTCCACGAACCTATGTATCAAACGTTATTACTATTCTATCGTATGCTTTTAAATGTTCATGTAATTTCCAGAGATATGTAACATACATTATTATTTTCTGATAAATTTCTATAGTCTGCAACTTTGCTTGTCTATTTGTATATCTTAGAACTGTGGGTTTTATTTGTAGGTCACGGAACATCAGATGCCCAATTGTTTTTGTCCAAGAACCTTTTAAATGTTGACAATGCAATGGGATGCTCAACATTGTTTGTTTTGTATCTTTCACTTCCAATTTTCTAGCAGTATTTTATAATGTAAAATCCTTCAATTTCGATATATATATAAAACAAAGCTCAGTGAAAACCGGTGAGTACATCAACAACGAGGCTCTAAGCCATTACAACAATATACTCATCATGAACTCAACATGTCACTTATAGGAATTGAACTTATGTGGGGAGAATAACAATCATTCGAGGGAAAACCACGAGTACATCAACAAAGAGGCTCTAAACCATTACAACAATATACTCATTATGAACTCAACATGTCACTTATAAGAATTAAACTCATATGGGGAGAATAACAATTATTTCTCCCAACCACCCAAAATAAACTCAAATTGACATACATATAGTTTAATAATCAAAATTTATTTAAAATGTTTATTTTTATCTTTAATAAATTTAATAATAAAAATTATACGAATAAAATGATTTCAAAAGAAAAGGTGCTATAGCAATTTTTGTTGTTTTATATGATTATAAAAAAAAAAACTTATATCAAACAAGTTATGCTCATGCACACGCAAAAATGGAAAGTGACTTGTTTAAAAGAAGGTAGCAAAAACAATATTATGATGAAAAAAAACTCTATTTAAAAAAAAAAATTGACATTTTGCTAAATGAAATAACAAACGGGGAGGAATTTATGTTTTGGAAAAAATAAAATATTTTTTATCATAATTAATTAAATATTTATAATAAATTAAAATAAATAAAAATTTAAAATGTGAAAAGATAAATATATATTAAAAAAATATTTTATTTCATAATTAAAATGTTGTAAATATTATGTTAAATTAAATATTATAATAATTATAAGAAGGAAGTTATGGTCAGATTAGAAATTAAATTGGTGTATGAAATTTTATTGTTTGTATAATAAAGGAATTTTATTTGATTGCTAAAGTACTTTTCTTCTTATAAAATAACTAATATATTAATAAATATTTAAATTTTAGAAAACCAATTAAATATTTACTTTAAACTAAATTTATAAAAAAATATTATTAAAAAAAATTATATTTTCTTTGTTTTCTATGTTTTTAGACTTTGCAAAGAAAAATATTAAAAATAATAATAAATATTAAACTACAAAAATAAAACATAAAAATGAATTATTTTTAATTAGTCATTGAATTAGCAAAATTTTATTCAAATATTAGAAAGAAATATTTTCATTATTAATAAAAACAAAATTACAATATTTAAAAATTGAAACCATTATTAACATTATTAACTGCTTATAAAGCTTATAAAATATATATTCCTATCATGTCTCATTTTACAAAACTATGTATTGTATCCCAAAAAACCTATGATAGTGGATTTAGTATAAACAAAATAACAATAAACAATATTCTTTTATTGATCCTTTGTATCCATATTTTAACTTTAGCTTAGACAAAAATGTGAAACAATATAATTAAGATTATACCCAAAAGTCATGGGTATATTCATATATGTGCCAATATTTTAACTATAGCTTAGAGAAAAATGTGAAACAATATAATTAAGATTATACCCAAAAGTCATGGGTATATTCATATATGTGTCCATCTTGTTGTTTAGAAATAATCCATGCATCTTGATTTATTAAATAAACTAGCTATTGTAAGATCATCCATTATTTTATTCTTGTCTTCTGTAGATGTGTGATAATGAAATATGTGAGAAAGATGTAAGTAACTTCTAAGCATCATAAAACCTAGAAGGTTGTTAGGTGAAATTCCTCAACACTTTTTCTTTGCATATCTATTGAATAACTAAAAGTGAGTCGTCAAAAATTTGTATGTGTGATACCCCAAATTCTTGAGCTAACACCAAGACTAATTTAAGAGCCATGAACTCACAATAGTTATTTGTCTATTGACCAACTCTTGCTTGGAAGGAAATGTTGTCTTTCCCATTCCACCCATGGGAGGCACCATCAAAATATACCCAAGGGATGTCCCTATTTATTACATGTTATTTAATATTATGGGAGATTCATTTTTCTTGAACCTATGGATAAGAATTTAGAATGTTTAGTGCAAGTACAATACATTTAGGAGTAATGTTCCTCTCTCCTCAAACACTAAATTAGGTTAATTCTCGCAAGCCAAACTCTCCAATAAATATTTAAGGGGAGAGCTCTAATTCTTCTGTATCATTGTTTGAAATGAAAATAATCATACCACTTAAGAAAATAGAACCTAGGTTGATAGGATAATACTCCATCACACAACTATTTATTTTTTTTGTAAGTAAAAATTGTATTAACTATTGACAAAATATACAATGAGAGCATATAAAATATAGCTCCAGGAGACCATAACAGTCTTTGGGAAACTAGGACAATAAAATATTCACATGTCTTAAAGCTTCGAAACAAATTGTTTGAGCATGCTTATGCAATTGTTTAACCGTAACTAGCTTATAACTTTCTAGATAACATTGTCAAAAATAGAAACTAAAACATTTGTCATCTGAGAAACATGTGGAAAAACAACAATAGAGGTAGTCCTTTGGGTAGCAACATTGGAGGATTTTCGGCCTGAGTAATGCCTAATTAGGGGAGAGAAGGTCCCGCATAGTCGATTTAGAATGAGTGCAACCCACGTTTGGAACAATGTCACTGACTTCGGCCTTCACTTCATTAGCGTCTTTGAAGTCATGAACAAGATTAGCTTCCCCTTCCAAGACATCCATGGTTGTCTTAGTGTCAGCAGTGACAGAAGCAGAATAAAAATCGGGGTTGCTCCCCCTGAAAATATAACTCTCTTCTTTGGGGCTGCTCCCCCTGAAAATATAGCACTTAATAACACTTCATTTTTATGGTCTCTTTCTTCCTTGGACATTTTTTGTGAATTTAGGATGTATATGTTACTTGGTCTTCTTGTTGCAGTTGCAACCAATCTTCTTAAACCTTCTTCTTTTCTTTTTCATCTTTGTGAGTCAAACGTGAGAGTATATCCTTGATCACACATTTTACTAACACCGAGTAGATTATTCTTCAAGTCTTAAACCAATAGGACATTCTTTTCTTTTACATTTTTTCTTCCAAGCTCTACTACACCTTTTCCAATTATTTTGGAAGATGAGTCATCTCCAAATGCAACATTGCCACCCTTTCTCTTCAAGATGATGAATTTGTCTTCATCCCCGATCATGTGTGAAGAACATCCACTGTCTATGTACCATTCATCTTCTTCTTTACATTCTTCAGCGGTCAATGCTATTCGACAATATTATTTGTTTGGAATCCCTTTCCTTCTCCATACTGTGGTTGGCATAGGGACATTTTCATTCATATATATGCAATCTCATGCTTTGTGACCAAGATAATTACATTTGTAGCATACGATATTTTTGTCCATCAATGGGGAAAATGAATTATAAATTTTGTTGACAAATCCATGATTATTTCCATATCTTCTATTTACACCATTCATGTTTCTTGCATAGTTGTTCCTTTCATTGATTCTATAATCAATTGCCTTATGTCCAAAATTTTTGTAAGTATAACAATGACCAAGAAAGAAATTTTTATACCTGGGAGTAAGTGACCTTCTTTGTGATGTAGTCCATCTGAGTTCATGATCTACTCTTCTATAGTTTCCTTCATACCGATTGAAGCTTCTTTGATTCCTAAAGGTAGGAGGTCTTCTTGGATATTCATCTCTTTTGTAATCATTCCTTCTTTCTGGTATCCTGGTCCACTTCTCATCAACTGTCTATGTAGCTCTTTCTTCAACCTTCTTGTTGGTGTTTTCATCTTATTTGTATGAAGTTTCACCCATGCATCCAAGATGTGTTAATTATGCTGGCACTTGAGATTTTCTTAAGATATTCCTCAATGAGACAACTTCTTGTTCAAGTTTCCCACAATCTTCTTCTTTCTTCATCATTTGGACCTTCCTTACTTCTCCTATTCTTCTTGCTTCTTTGAGTAGAGTTTTCAAGGAAATGGTTTATTCTCTTAGTTTCTCAAAGTCTTATAATTTTTTCTTCAATCTTACAACTATCTTTTCACAACTACCCAATTCACTTCTTAGTTTTCTATGTGTGTCTTTGAGCTTGCTATTTTCAATCTCAACATGCTTCATTTTTTTAAGATTCTCATATTCTTGTTGAATCATTTCTAATTCATGATTTTCTTCTTCTTCATTAGAATTTTCTTCTTCAATGTCATCTCTTTCAATCCTTGGATGAGGACATTCAAATTTAACATGTCCTACTCCTTCACAATTAAAGAAAAAGAACTGACCTCTATTTTCTTCTTTGAAATTTGAGATGTTGAAATTTGCTTCAACTTACTCTTCTTCTTCTGCTTCTTCCTTCGCATAAAGGTCTTGTAGCTTGTCCCAAAGATATTTTGCTGATGCACATGATCCCACATTGGATTTCATTGAATCTGTCAATCCACCCAGGATGGTATCTATTGCCAATTCTTTATTCCTTTTTGCTTCCTTTTGAGCTGCAATCTTTGGTTTCTTCAAAGCATTGTATCCTGAAGCAACTGAGAACCAAACATTTGCCCCAAGAGATTTCAAGTAAGTTTCCATTATATTACTCCAGTATTCAAAATTGCTTCCATCAAATGGTGGAATCCCATTTGGAATGTTGTCTTCCATTTCTGCTTAGGATCTTCCTTCCAGTGGTTAAACTGTAATGAAGGTAACCCACTCTGATCTTGTAGATACTTAAACCATTATTATAAATCATTCAATTATATCCAATGAACAATGAACAATAGTATAAGAGTTACACCAATACACCACAATACACCATGCACAATATATGAGAACTAATCAATAGTTATTGTTCAAGGGAAGTAATGACTTCCAAAGGTAGCTACATCTTCCAAATATAAAGGGAGGGATAAACCTCCAATAGGAATATACAATCCTCCAATATAAAGAGAGGGTTTACCTCTCCATCCTTGCCCCATCCTTGCATAGGGTATCCACAAAGTTGAATTCCCATCCTTTAAACATCTTAGCAAGGTCTTGAATTGTAGTTCCTTCGTCTATCATGATCTCTTGCAAGAGTATGACATCTCGACTTATGAGTGTTAACTAACCTCCTAAGGGCCAATTGTTTGGAGGGATTAGCAATATCTCTACATTTTAGGGAGAGGAGGATCATTTTGAACCTTCCTTAGGGGAATATTCTCTAAGGGAACCAAGAAGAGATTGTTGTTTTCCACACTTAACCTTTGAATTTGCATTCTTTTGAGCCATGGAAAAGTAATATTTCCTGCATGTCTTTCCAGGTTTGTGGTTTTTATCTTTCAGGTATCTGGGGCCACCTTCAAAACATCCATCATAGATTCACGAGTCCTTGTGATGGGGTATCCTATTATATTTTGTGCCCTTTGAGGAGGCAAAGTCTTCCATGGAGAACTTAACCAATAGGTCTATCGAAGGTGGGGGTATGATCTCAAGGGGTTGCAAAGAGGTGCTAGAGAATTCTCCCATCACGTCCAATTGTATTAATAAATAAGGACGGGGAATTGATAATCCTGATAGGTTGGAGAGGAAATCCTTGTGAAATATTTTAGTTTTATCCTCTACAATACCTTCCTAAGAGAAAAATTGAAGTATACCAGTGGAATATGTAGGAGAAGTGGGGGATGAGGGATTCTTACCTGGTGCACAAGAGTTCTCCCTTTCTGGTTGAGGGATCTTGCTAGGAGAAACTTATTGTTCCACTATTCTCCTTTTAACTGGAAAATTATAAATTAAAGGGTTTCCTTATAGGGAAACCTATTGTGTAGATGAAGGAGTTGATTCTTTATCCATAGGAATTGATTCTTTGACAA
Organism: Picea engelmannii; assembly: GCA_009831015.1. Taxonomy (NCBI): domain Eukaryota; kingdom Viridiplantae; phylum Streptophyta; class Pinopsida; order Pinales; family Pinaceae; genus Picea; species Picea engelmannii. Next base: position 174,037 of record ML783871.1, on the reverse strand, counting down.
TCAGAGAAGGTTTACATCCCCATTATTTTCTGGAGAAGTGAAGGGCACATTCCTTGACCATGTGGCCATACTTTTGTCACCTTCCACACTTAAACAATAATCCTTCATAGTTCAGAGCTTGGTGAAAAATCACGTGGGTCATTTTTCTATAGTGATGGAATCTACTAGGCCTTTGGTTAGGTCAAGGCCTATGGGTATCCTGGCCAACCCCATATATCCAGCTTCCCAAAAGGAGTTGTTAACTTCAAATAAAGGTCATAAGGTGTTGCTAATTTCTCTCAAAGCGTCCTTGAACCAGATAATTATAGGTAATCCTAGCATTCTAATCCATACATAAGTGTATTCTATTTGCACTGAATGTACATCGAATTCCAATTGCCACTTTTTTAGGAATAGGGTATGAGGCCCCCATTTCCATCATTTTTGAAGGATTTTGTCTACATCCCATGGGGTCCTAAATAACCAAGAAATCCATCCTCTTACCAAAATCATGCTTCAAGGTATGTATCCCATAAAATCACCAAAGTTATCCTCTATCCAATTTTTTAGGGAAGCTAGTCCCATTTTGCGGTTAGGGAACCTACTGACTAGTGAAGATTTTTCCAAAATCCATGATTTCATTGAGCCTTACACTGTATCCATTGAGCACATTTATTACCTGGGCCTTCTTCTTCATACACTTCCTTTTTTTTCTTTGAATCCCCATCCCTCCTCAACCTATGCTTCCAATTGAAGATCTAGTGGTAGAGGGGGAAATTCCACTCATTAGTTCACATGTAAGAAATTCTCTGATGAAGTTGATTCCTTGATGCTCTTGAGAACTTTATTTAATGGAGCTCAACCCTAAACCACCTTCCATCAGATCGATAATGAATTTGTCTTTTGTAGGGGCATAAATGGAATTGATCCTAGGAGATTGGATTAATTTCGCATCTGTCTCCACATAATTTGAATGCTCAATTTCATCCAGGTGGCATCCCAAAATAGCTAGTCTGGGGTTATGCTTGTTGAACGGTGCCAATGAATTTCCCAACATGGAATGTGGGCGGTTTTCAGATCTTAATATTTATCCTTCAGTTGAGACAAATCAACTAAACATGGATGTTTGGTTAGAGGTACATTTATTGTATCTAACTATTGTAAACCATATAGGTTGATACATGCATAGGGTTGAGGGGTTGGATGGATGTACATGTTGGGTTTTGTAATTCTCCCTTGAACATAATAAAACAAATTTCATTGCCTCATGGATGTTTTCCTTGTGAAGGGTTTTACCATGTAAATCCGGTATTCATTCTTGAGTGATTGGTTTTGTTTGTATATTTGTTTAATTGTTGCTAACTAAATCTTTGCAATTTAATTTCTATTGTATAACAAGTGGTATCAGAGCAGGTGGAGAAAATGCAGAAGGTGAGCCAAGTTGAATTGTTTGCATATCTTTGCGAGCAGAAGAACCTTTGGATGTGTTTTTGGTAGTTGAGGGTAGGGGGATATGAGTACTAAGAATATTGAACGTTTTCTTGATCTAAGAGCGTTGATCTAGTGCTCTTTAGTGCATTGGAGCTCCATAGGCATGTTAGAGGAGCATCGACGCTCCAACACTTAAGAAACATGAATTATTTCCCCTTCGGCGTGCCCAGTTTAAGAAGATAGAGTGCTAGTAAATTGGTGCTCCCTTTACACCGAGACATAGCTCCATTCTCATAGCTTGCATGACTAGGAATCTCTAGAGGAGAGCCAGTCTCATAAGTTGCACTCCCAGTGAAGGTTAAGGTAGCACCATCCTCTTATAGCAGAGAGAGGTAAATTTGTTGGGCTGGTGAGTGTGAGAAAGGGGATTTTTTGCTTGTGTAAGCAGAAATTTGGCAAAGGGCTTGACTGTGAATTGGCATAGGGTTTGACAATATGGCTAAGCTTCAAAATTTGAAGTTTATAAAATTAATGGAAAAACCAACTTTGAGCTATGGAAGCTCAAGATGAAGGATTTGCTTGTGCAACAGGGTTTTCAAAAAGCTTTGGCATGCAGATCAAAGGAACCGACATCCATGAAAAATGATGAATGGAGTGATATGGATGTAAGAGTACTAATTACTATAGGTATGTTCCTTGCAGATGATGTTTTGTTTAATATAGTAGGAGAGGATAAAACAATAGGTCTATGGACCAGATTGGAAGTAATTTACATGAAAAATTCCTTGACTAATAGAATCTATTTGAAGAGGAAGTTTTATGGTTTGTGAATGAAAGAAGGTACCAAAGGCATTGACCATTTAAGTACCTTTAAAACTTTTATAGTTCAATTAGCTAGTATGGAAGTAAAACTCGAAGACGAAGACAAGGAAGTAACATTATTGTGTTTTTTTCCTGAGTCTTGGGATCATTTAGTTACCTCTATATGATTTAGTTCAATAATGTTCTTGATTATGACATTGTTGTGGGAGCTTTGTTGACTGAGGAGATGAGGAGAAAATCTATTGAAGAAACCTAAACTTCTTAGGCAATGGTGGTCAGAGGGTGATCCAAAGATAAAGAGAAGAATCAGAGAGGTTCTTCCATATCGAAGTCAAGAGGGAGGAAAAGTAAACTTAAGTGTTGGTACGGTGGAAAATATGGACATCTGAAGAAGGATTGTTGGAAACGACAACGAGCCTCCAAATAAGACTCTACAAAAGAAGTAAAGGAAACAAATGCAATAGAAACAAGTTCAACTTTTGGTTCAGGTATGACTGATGAGGTTATGTCTATTCCCAATTCTTCACATAGTGATCAACATTGGTTGTTAGACTTTGGCGCATCAAATCATATGTGTTTAGATAAACTTTGTTTTTCCACATATCAACCTATAGATGATGGAGTTGTTTTTATGGGAAATGATATTTCTTGTAAGATTGTTGGGATTGGTAGTGTAATAATTAAAATGTATGATGGTTCTATAAGAACATTAACATATGTGAGACACATACCTGAAATTAGAAAGAACCTGATATATTTGGGAGTCCTAGATTCTACTGGATACAAGTGTACAATTCAAGGTCGAGTGATGAATAGGTCATGAAGGCGAACAAGATCGAGAACCTTTATCAACTTGAAGGAGGAACTGATCCAGATCAAGTAGCAACAATAATATTTGAAAATGCAAGTGATTCCACTCGTATATGGCATCAATGTTTGGGTCATATGAGCAAGAAAGGACTTAAGGTACTTGTAGATTGTAAGTTACTTCCGAATTTGAAGTCTCTGAATTTAAATTTCTGTAAGCATTGTATCTATGGTAAATTGAGTAGGTAGAAGTTTAAAACACGAAGACACAATAGTAAAGGTGTACTTTATTACATTCACTCAGATGTTTGGGGACCATCACATACAGTCTCGTATGGAGGATCATCATATTTTGTTACGTTTATAGATGATTTCTCTAGAAAGGTGTGGGTCTATATGTCAAAAAGAAAAGATGATGTTTTTACTGTCTTTAAGCAGTTTAGATATTTGGTTGAAAAGAGCACTAGCAGGTCAATAAAATGTTTAAGAACTGATAATGGAGGTGAACACACATCTATGGAATTCAAAAACTATTGCAAAGAAGCGGGGATTGAGAGACATAAAACCACTACCTATACTCCACAACAAAACAGTGTTGTTGAGCACATGAACATGACTCTTCTAGAGAGAGCAAGGAGCATGCTTAGTAATACCAAGTTGCAACAACAGTTGTGGGAAGAAGCAGTTTCTACAGCTTGTTATATGGTTAACCGATCACCATCGCCTGCAATTGAATGTAATATTCCAGAAGAGGTATATATTATGGACTGGTCACTACTGTGATTATTCGAGCCTTAATATTTTTGGTTGTGAAGCCTATGCTCTTATACCTAAGCATCAACGTTCAAAATTAGGTCCCAAATAAAAAAGGATTATCTTTGTTGGGTATGGTGATGGAATTAAGGGATATAGATTGTGGGCTATAATATTTGATGAATCGGTATTTATAAAATCAGATGTAGATGTTGAAATCAAACAGGCGTAGGTACCACAAACTCAATAGATATATTTTGAGACGCGTTCGTCTACAAAAGAAGATGAACATGAAGAGGTTCACGAGGATGTTCATGAATATATTCCTGTAGATGAAAATGTGGATGCAGATAATAATCAGGAAAGTGTGGACATACCAAAATCATCTTTAAGGAGATATACAAGGGTTAGGATTCCTGCTAGAAGGTATGATGATTTTATTCCATTTGTTTCTTTGGTTACTAATAATGAGGATCCTACTTGCTATCAAGAAGCAATGGAGGTGTTTGATAGTGCAAAATGGAAAGAAGCGATGAAAGAGGAAATGGATGCCTTAGAAAGGAATGGAACATGGTACCTAGTAGAACTCCCAAAAGATAGGAAAATTGTAGGTTGCAGGTAGGCCTATAAACTAAAATGAGGTGTTGATGATAAGGTTGAGAGGTACAAAGCAAGATTGGTGGAAAAATTCTATTCACAGAAGGACGATATTGATTTCCATGACATATTTTCACCAGTAGTTAAATGTGTTTCAATTTGGGTTTTGTTGGCACTAGTTGCTTTATTTAATCTGGAATTAGAGTAGCTAGATGTCAAAACAACATTTTTACATTGAGATTTAGATGAGGAAATATACATGGAACAACCATAAGGGTTTTTTCAGGATCGCAGGAAATGATTTTTTTGCAAACTTAAGAATTCATTGTATGGCCTGAGGCAGTCTCCCAAGGAATGGTATACGAAGTTTGATTCTTTCATGGCACGCCATAATTATACATGGAGTGAGTATGATCATTGTTTTTATTTTAAAATCTTGGATAATGGCATATTCATTATTTTGGTGCTATATGTTGATGATATGCTTGTAGCAAGCTAGCACATGGCAGAGATCAAGAGGTTAAAGGCTCATATGGCTAGGACATTCGATATGAAGGATCTAAGAGCAAAAAAACAAATCTTGGGCATGGAGATACACAGAGACATAAAAAATGGTAAGCTCTGGTTATCACAACAAAAGTATGTGGAGAAAATACTTATGAGGTTCGATACGAACAATGTGAAACCAGTTTCAATCCCTTTGGATAACTTATTTTAATATTTCTTCAAGTTTATGTCCTAGTACCAGTGAAGAAAAGGATAATATGTCTCATGTATCATACATTAATGAAATATGGAGTCTAATGTATGTGATGGTTAGTACAAGACCAGATATTTCACATGCAATGGGTGTTGTGGGTCGGTACATGGAAAATCCAGGAAAAGAGCACTCGATAGCAGTGAAATGGGTGCTTCAGTATTTGAAAGGAACACATAATTATTGTATCACCTATAACAGTGGTAGTGATTCAGTCTGCTGATATGTCGATTCAGATTTTGCAGGTGAATTAAATAAGAGGAGATCAACTTCAAGATATGTATTTACTCTTGCAGGTGGAGCAATTAGTTGGATGTCAAAGCTTTAGAGTATTGTTGCTTTATCCACTACAGAGGTAGAATATATAGTTTCTTCACATCCTTGCAAAGAAAAAATCTAGTTAAAAGGTTTATTGGGTGAGTTTGGAAGGGTGCATGACAAGTTAAAAATGTTCTGTGATAGTCAAAGTGCAATTCATTTGGCTAAAAATCCGGCTTATCACAGTAAGAAAAATCATATTCCTATTAAATACCATTTTGTAAGACATGTTGTTGATGAAAGAGGCGTGTCTCTGGAAAAAATCCATACAAAAGAGAATTGTGCAGAAATGTTCACAAAACCAGTATTGATAGAGAAGTTGCAATGGTGTTTGGATTCTCTTGGCTTGCAGAAGAGGTGATGAATAAAATTGGGCATGAAATTCAAGTAAATTGTTGTCAAGGTGGATATTGTTGAATGATGCCAATGAATTTCCCAACATGGAATGTGGGCGGTTTTTAGATCCTAACATTTATCCTTCAATTGAGACAAATCAACAAAACATGGATGTTTGGTTAGAGGCACATTTATTCTATCTAATTGTTGTAAGCCATATAGGATAATAGATGTGCATGGTTGAGGGGTTGGATGGATGTACATGTTGGTTGTTGTAATTCTTCCTTGAACATAATAAACCGAATTTCATTGCCCCATGGATGTTTCCCTTGTGAATGGTTTACCACATAAATTTGGTGTTCAATCTTATGTGATTGATTTTTTCTGTATATTTGTTTGATTGTTGCTAATTAAATCTCTGTGATTTAGCTTCCATTGTATAACAATTCTCATGCAAGCCAAGATCCAAAAATTTAGTTGTATAGATTAGTGTAGTCGCACTAGTGGTACAAATTATCAACAGTGGAAGCTAACACACTAAGATCGTTCTCTTTGTTTCCTCGTTATGTCCTAATGTCTCAAATCCAACGTAGGAGAAGCAAATGAAATAGGGTTAGTGGTGACCTAGAAGTCCTAAGAGTTCTCCCATATTTGTTGTTCACCATGTAGATCCTTCGAGTAATCCATAAGGTCCACTTTCATGAGGCCCGTCTCAAATCTAGCGTAGGAGAGGAAGATGAAACGGGGTCAATGGTGACATAAAAGTCCTAAGAGTTTGCCCATATATGTTGTTCACCATGTAGATCCTTCGAGTAATCCATAAGGTCCTCTTTCATGGGGCCCAAAGGAGGGGTGGATAGCCAATGAGGCCACTGGGACCTGTGTTCTCTTAGATAATAGAAGACTGCGAGAGCCCTGGCTCATCCCTTGATTCTGCCACCAAGAAATTATCTAATCTATGGGTTCTTCCATAGAGGTGATGACTGGTATGAAAACAAGCAACTAGGGGAAAACCCTAGTCATGAACTTTCCTTCAAATCACTCGACATATTCACAACTACTAAGGTGTCTTCATATAAGTTAGTTTTTGTAATTTATTGGGGAGACATATCATTATAGGGCCCATAATGATCTAGGCCCATAGTTATTCAAGAACATGTCTTCATAGGGCTCATAGATATTCAAGTAGATGTCTTCATAGGGCCCATATATATTCAAGCATATGTCTTCATAGGGCCCATTATAAGGCCCATAAGGTGTCTTCATAGGGCCCATAGATATTCAAGCATATTAACTCTTTCCATTGGTTGATAGAAGCAAGGGAGAAAGCCAATTGAGAGTCAAAATCCCATGAGTTAGAGAGAGGGAAAAAATTGTATTCTATCTTGTAACCAACCCACCTAAGAGGCCTAGGGTATCCAAAAAGTTGAATTCCCATTATTTAAACATCTTAGCAAGGTCTTGAATTGTAGTTCTTTCATTTGTCATGATCTCTTGAAAGAGTATGACATCTGGGTTCTAAGTGTTAACTAACCTCCTAAGGGACAATTTTTTGGAGGGATTAGCTAGCTCTCTACAGTTCAAGGAGAGGAGGATCATTTTGAAACTTCCTTAGGGGAATATTCTCTAAGGGAACCAAGAAGAGATTGTTGTCTTCCACACTTAACCTTTGAATTTGAATGCTTTTAAGCCAAGGAAAAGCAATATTTCTTGCATGTCTCTCTAGCTTTGTGGTTTTTATCTTTCAGGTATCTGAGGCCACCTTCAAAACATCCATCATAGATTCAATAGTCCTTGTGATGGGGTCTTAGATTATATTTTGTACCCTTTGAGGAGGAAGGGTCTTCCATGGAGTTCTTAACTAATGGGTCTATCTAAGGTGGGGGCATGAGCTCAAGGGGTTGCAAAGAGGTATTAGGGAATTCTACCATCCCCTCTAGTGGTATTAATAAACAAGATGAGGAATTGATAAGAATGATAGGATAGAGAGGAAATCCTTGTGAAACATTTTAGTTTTCTCCTCTACAATAGCTTCCTAAGAGACAAATTGATGTGTACCAGTGGACGAGGAATTATTACTCGGTGCATAAGAGTTCTCCCTTTCTGGATGAAGGATGTTTCTAGGAGAAACATGTTGCTCCACTATTGTCCTTTTAACTGGAAAATTCTAAACTAAATGGTTTCCTTCTAGGGAAACCTATTGTATAGCTGAAGGAGTTGTTTCTTTATCCATATGAATTGATTATTTGAAAATCAGAGAAGGTTTACATCCCCATTATTTTCTGGAGAAGTAAAGGGCACATTCCTTTACCAAGTGGCCATAATTTTGGCACCTTCCACACTTAAAAAATACTCCTTCATAGTTCAGAGCCTAGTGAAAAATCATGTCGGTCCTTTTTTATAGTGATGGAATCCACTAGGCCTTTGGTTAGGTCAAGGCCTACGGGTATCCTAGCCAACCCCATATATCCAGTTTCCCAAAAGGAGTTGTTAACTTCGAAGAAAAGTCCTAAGGTGTTGATAATTTCTTTGAAAAAATCTTTGAACCAGAGAAGCATAGGTAACCCTAGCATTCTAATCCATACATGAGTGTATTCTATTTGCACCGAATGTGCATTGAATTCCAAATGCCACTTTTTTAGGAATAGGGTCTTAGGCCCCCATTTCCAACATTTTTGAAGGATTCTGTCTACATCCCGTGGGGTCCTAAATAACCAAGAAATCCATCCTCTTACCAAAATCATGCTTCATAGTATGTATCCTAGAAGCACACCAAAGTTATCCTCTATCCATTTTTTTAGGGAAGTTGGTCCCATTTTGCGGTTAGGGAACCTACTGACTAGTGAATATTTTTCCGAAATCCATAATTTCACTGAGCCTTACACTATATCCATGGAGCACATTTATTACCTCGAACTTCTTCTTGATACACTTCCCTTTTTTTTTTGAATTCCCATCCCTACTAAACCTATGCTTCCAATTGAATATCTAGTGGCAGAGGGGGGAATTCCACTCATTAGGTCACATGTAAGAAATTATTTGATGAAGTCGAGTCCTTGATTCTCTTGAGAACTTTATTTAATGGAGCTCAACCCTAAACCACCTACCATCAGATCGATAATGAATTTGTATTTTGTAGGGGAATAAATGGAATTGATCCTAGGAGATTGGATTAATTTCGCATCTGTCTCCACATAATTTGAATGCAATTTCATCCAGGTGGCATCCCAAAATGGCTAGTCTGGGGTTATGCTTGTTGAATGGTGCCAACGAATTTCCCAACATGGAATGTGGATTTTTTTCAGATCTTAACATTTATCCTTCAGTTGAGACAAATCAACTAAACATGGATGTTTGGTTAAAGGTACATTTATTGTATCTAACTGTTGTAAGCCATATAGGCTGATATATGCATAGGGTTGAGGGGTTGGATGGATTTACATGTTGGATTTTGTAATTATCCATTGAACATAATAAATCGAATTTCATTGTCCCATGGATGTTTCCCTTGTGAAGGGTTTTACCATGTAAATCTGGTGTGCATTCTTGTGTGATTTCTTTTGTCTATATATTTGTTTAATTGTTGCTAATTAAATATCTATGATTTTTCTTCCATTGTATAACAAGTGGTATCAAAGCAGGTGGAGCAGATGTAGTAGGTGAGCCAAGTCGAATTGTTTGCATATCTTTGCGAGTGAAAGAAACTTTGAAAGCGTTTTTGGTAGCTAAGGGTAGGTGGATCTGAGTACTAAGGATCCTGAACATTTTCTCGATATGAGAGCGTTTATCCAATGCTCTTTAGTACATTGGGGCTCCCTAGGAATGTTAGAGGAGCATCGATTCTCCAACACTTAAGAAACACATTATTTCCCCTTCGATGTGCCCAATTCAAGAAGATAGAGCGCTAAATTGGCGTTCCCTTTACACCAAGACAGAGCACCATTCTCATAGTTGGTGTGACCATGTAGCTCTATAGGAGCGCCAATGTCATAAGTGGCTCTCCCAGTGAAGGTTAAGGAAACGCCATCCCCTTATATCAAAGGGAGGCAAATTTGTTGGGCTGGTGAGTGTGAGAAAGGGAATGTTTTTCCTTTCTAAGAAGAAATTTGGCGAAGGGCTTGACTTTGAATTGGCAGAGGGTTTGAGAATATGGCTAAGGTTCAAAATTTGAATTTGAGAAATTTAATAGCAAAACAAACTTTGAGCTATGCAGGAAGCTCAAGATGAAGATTTTTCTTGTGCAACTAGGTTTGAAAAAAGCTTTGGCATGCAGATCAAAGAAACCAACATCCATGAAAAATGATGATTGGAATGATATGGATGTAAGAGAACTAAGTACTATATGTATCTACCTTGCAGATGATGTTCTGTTTAATATAGTAGGAGAGGAAAACACAATAGGTCTGTGGACTAGATTGGAAAGACTTCAAATGAAAAATTCCCTGACTAATAGAATCTATTTGAAGAGGCAATTGTATGGTTTTCCAATGAAAGAAGGTATGAAATTCATTAACCATTTAAGTACCTTTAATACTCTTATAGTTCAATTGGCTAGTATGGAAGTAAAACTCAAATACAAAGACAAGGAAGTAACACTATTGTGTTTGTTGCTTGAGTCTTGGGACCATTTAGTTACCTCTATAAGCTTTAGTTTAACATATGTTCTTGATTATGACAGTGTTGTGGGAGCTTTATTGGTCGAGGAGATGAGGAGAAAATCTAGTCAAGAAACCTCCACTTCTTAAGCACTAGTGGTCAGAGGGTGATCCAAAGAAAAAGAGCATAATCAAAGAATTTCTTCCATATCTAAGTCAAGAGGGAGGAAAAGTAAAATTAAGTGATGGTACTATGGAAAATCTAGGCATCTGAAGAAGGATTGCTAGAAACGACAATAGGCCTCCAAAGAAGACTCTACAAAAGAAGTAAAGGAAGCAAATTCAACAAAAACAAGATCAGCTTCCGGTTCATGTATGGATGATGAGGTTATGTATATTTCTAACGCTTCACATCACGATAAGCATTGTTTTTTAGACTCTAGTGCATCAAATCATATGTGTTTACATAAACATGGTTTTTCCACATATCAACCTATATATGATGGAATTGTTTTTATGGGAAATGATATTTCCTGTAATATTGTTGGGATTGGTAGTGTCAGCATTAAAATGTATGATGGTTCTATAAGAACATTAACATATGTAAGACATATCCCTGAACTTAGAAAGAACCTGATATATTTGGGAATCCTTGATTCTACTGGATACAAGTTCACAATTCAAGGTCGAGTGATGAATAGGTCATGAAGGAGAACAAGATCAAGAACCTTTATCATCTTGAAGGAAGAACTGATTCAGATCAAGAAACAACAACAATATATGAAAATGTAAGTGATTCCACTCATGTATGGCATCAACGTTTGGTTCATATGAGCGAGAAAGGACTTAAGTTACTTGTAGATCATAAGTTACTTCCAAATTTGAAGTCTCTGAATTTAAATTTGTGTAAGCATTGTATCTATGGTAAAATGAGCAAGAAGAAGTTTAAAACATGAAGAAACAATAGTAAAGGTGTCCTTGATTAAATCACTCAGATGTTTGGGGACCATCCCTTATAGTCTCGTATGGAGGATCATCATATTTTGTTACATGTATAGATGATTTCTCTAGGAAGGTGTGGGTCTATCTATCAAAAAAAAGGTTGATGTTTTTACTGTCTTTAAGCAATTTAGATATTTGGTTGAAAATAGCACTTGAAGGTCAATAAAATGTTTAAGAACTGATAATGGAGGTGAATACACATCTATGGAATTTGAAAACTATTGCAAAGAAGTGGGGATTGAGAGACATAAAACCACTTCCTATACTCCACAACAAAATGGTGTTGTTGAGTGCATGAACATGACTCTTCTAGAGAGAGAAAGGAGCATGCTTAGTAATGCCAAGTTGCAGTAGCAGTTGTGAGAAGAAGCAGTTTCCATAGATTTTTATTTGGTTAACCAATCAACATCGACTACAATTGAATGTAATATTCCATAAGAGGTATGTACTATGGACTGGTCACTCTTGTGATTATTCGAACCTTAATATTTTTTATTGTGAAGCGTATGCTCTTATACCTAAGAATCAACGTTCTAATATAGATCCCAAATCAAAAAAGGCTTATCGTTTTTGGGTATGGTGATGGAATTAAGTGATATAGATTGTGGGACCCTACTGCACTATTTGATGAATTGGTATTTATAAAATTAGATGTAGAATGAAACAGGCGCAGGTACCACAAACTCAATAGTCAATCTAGTTTGAGACTCGTTCGCCTACATAAGAATATGAGCATGAAGAGGTTCATGAGGATGTTCATGAATATATTCCTGTGGATGAAAATGTGAATGCAGATAATAATCAGAAAAGTGTGGACATACCACAATCATGTTTAGGGAGATCTACAAGGGTCAGGAATCCTCCTAGAAGGTATGATGATTTTGTTTCATTTGTTTCTTTGGTTAATAATCATGAGGATCCTACTTTCTATCAGGAAGCAATGGAGGTGTTTGATAGTGAAAAATGGAAAGAAGCAATGAAAGAGGAAATGGATGCCTTAGAAAGGAATGGAAAATGGGACTTGGTAGAATTCCCAAAAGATAAGAAAATTGTAGGTTGCAAGTAGGTCTATAAACTAAAATGAAGTGTTGATGATAAGGTTGAGAGGTACAAAGAAAGACTGGTGGAAAAAGGCTATTCGCAGAAGGAAGGTATTGATTTTCATGAAATCTTTCCACCAATAGTTAAACTTGTTTCAATTTGGGTTGTGTTGGCACTAGTTTCTTTATTTAATCTGGAATTAGAGTAGCTAAACGTTAAAACAACATTTTTACATGGATATTTAGATGAGGAAATATACATGAAACAACCAGAAGGGTTTGTTCAGGATCACAGGAAATGATTTGTTTGCAAACTTAAGAAGTCATTGTATGACCAGAAGCAGTCTCCCAGGAAATGGTACAAGAAGTTTGATTCTTTCATGGTGAAACATAATTATACAAGGAGTGAGTACGATCATTATGTTTATCTTAAAATGTTGGATAATAGAATCTTCATTATTTTGGTGCTATATGTTGATGATATGCTTGTAGCAAGCCAGATCATTTCATAGATCAACAAGTTAAAGGCTCATATGGCTAGGACGTTCGATATGAAGGATCTAGGAGAAACAAAACAAATTTTGGCATGGAGGTACACAGAGACAGAAAAAATGGTAAGCTCTGGTTATCACAGCAAAAGAATGTGGAGAAAATGCTTATCAGGTTCGGTATGAACAATGTGAAACCGGTTTCAATCCCTTTCGCTTCTCATTTTAATATTTCTTCAAGTTTATGTTCTAGTATTGATAAAGAAAAGGATATTATGTCTTGTGTATCATACACTAATGCAATAGGGAGTCTAATGTATGTGATGGTTAGTACAAGATCAGATATTTCACATGCAGTGGGTGTTGTCTTTCGGTATATGGAAAATCCAGGAAAAGAGCACTAGGTAGCAGTGAAATGGGTGCTTTGGAATTTGAAAGGCACAAGTAATTATTGTATCACCTATAACAGTGGTAGTGATTTAGCCTGTGGATATTTCGATTCATATTTTGCAGGTGACTTAGATAAGAGGAGACCAACTTCAAGATATGTTTGTACTCTTGCAAGTGGAGCAATTAGTTGGATGTCAAAGCTTTAGAGTTTTGTTTCTTTATCCACTAGAGAGGTAGAATATATAGTTGCTTCACATGCTTGCAAATAAATGATCTGGTTAAAAGGTTCACTGGGTGAGTTTGGAAGGGTGGATGACAAGTTGAAAATGTTATGTGATAGTCAAAGTGCAATTCATTTGGCTAAAAATATGGCTTATCACAATAAGACAAAATATATTCCTATTAAATACAATTTTGTAAGACAAGTTGTTGATGAAAGAGGAGTGTCTCTGGAAAAAGTCCATACAAAAGAGAATTGTGCAGTCATGTTCACAAAACCAGTATTGATAGAGAAGATGCAATGGCGTTTGGATTCTCTTGTCTTGTAGAAGTGGTGATGAATAAAACTGGGCATGAAATTCAGGTAAATTTTTGTGAACGTGGAGATTGTTGAATGGTTCCAACAAAATTCCCAACATGGAATATGGGCGGTTTTCAGATCCTAACATTTAGCCTTCAGTTGAGACAAATCAACAAAACATGGATGTTTGGTTAGAGGTGAATTTATTGTATCTAACTTTTGTAATCCATATAGGCTGATAGATGTGCAGGGTTGAGAGGTTGGATGGATGTACATGTTGGTTGTTGTAATTCTCCCTTGAACATAATAAACCGAATTTAATTGCCCCGTGATGTTTCCCTTTTGAATGGTTTTACCACATAAATCTGGTGTTCATTCTTGTGTGATTTCTTTTGTCTGTATATTTGTTTAATTGTTGCTAATTAAATCTCTATGATTTAGCTTCCACTGTATAATAATGCTCGTGCAAGCCAAGATCCCCAAATTGAGTTGTATAGGTTAGTATAGCCGCACTAGTGGTACAAATTATCGAGAGTGGAAGCTAACACACTAATATCATCCTCTTTATTTCCTCCTTATGTCTAAGTGTCTCAAATCCAGTGTAGGAGAGGCATATGAAACGGGGTTAGTGGTGACCTGGAAGTCCTAAGAGCTCGCCCATATCTATTGTTCACCATGTAGATCCTTCGAGTAACCCATAAGGTCCTCTTTCATGAGGCAGAAAGGAGGGGTGGATAGCCAATTAGGCCACTAGGACTTGCATGCTCTTAGAGAATGGAAGACTGTGATAGCCCTGGCTCATCCTTGGATTCTTCTAGCAAGAAATTATCTGATCTATGGGTTCTTCCATAGAGGCAATGACTGGTATGAAAATCAAGAAACTAGGTTAAAACCCTAGTTGTGGACTTTCCTTCAGATCCTTTGACATATTCACAACTACTACAAAAAAGTGTCTTCATATAAGTTAGTCCTTGTAATTTATTAGGAAGACAGATCATTGTACCATACAAATGGATCTTGGAATGAGTGGTAGATTTGCAAGACACAACTCAATCATGGAGTTGATATGTTGGATAGGGAAGGAGTTGGTTCATTGGAGTAGGATATCTTGAATGAATCTTCAGCAAAAGGTAGTGGTTGGCAATCAGAACCTTGCGCAGTGCAGGACGTGACTTCTAGCTAGAACGACTCTAGTCAACGATGAGAGCTCGTCCCTAGATTCGACCAACAAGAAATTGTCAGGTCCGTGGATTCTTCCACAGAGGTGACGACATGCCTACAAATAGAGTGGATAGGGAAAAAACCATAGCCACATACTTTCCTTTAGAGCACTTTACATATTCACCAAAATCCTAGCTCTGACTAGCAAGTAGAGCTATCAAACAAACTTGTGTATTTCTTTTGTTTTGTTACTGTCTTGATGCTCGTTCTATGACTCGTAACCCTGGTATTCTACTATTCTCTAGAAAAATGGAAATGGAGGAAGGACCCTCAAAAACCTCCATAGCTTTGAATGTCAAATTTGCAAGTGACTCATTGAGGTTCAAACCCCAATGCATTCAAACTTCGTTAAATTCCATGACATATGTAATATTTTAAATCATATTTTGAAAAATTAATTAATTAAAAAAATGTATTTGTACTTATATATTTTTTAAGATGGTAGTGAAGGAAGTTATTGGTCACTATTATTAACAAATTTAGATTAACTCGTCATCATTATTTAAAAAAAACCATACTACAATATAAAAATATATCCGATTTACTTTTTATTTTCCACATTTCTTCAAAAGAAACATCAAAGACATACTACCTTTTTAGACTTTGGAAGGAAGAACATTAAAAAACAATAATAGGCCTATGAACTTTGTAAAAAAATAGTAGGTCAAAAGGAGCAACAAAGACATACTACTTTTTAGACTTTGGAAAGAACATTAAAAAACAATAATAGGCCTATGAACTTTCGAAAAAAATAGTAGGCCTATGAACTTTCAAAAAAATAAAGCATTGAAAAATGTTAGAATAAACTTTATCCCAAAAAATAATAAACACATAAGTACATTTCTCATTTCTTTGTCCCAAAAGATTACAAACACATCAGTACATTTCTAAACATCGAAAACCTTTTCCTTTATTCCGCAATCAAATTATAGGCCCAAATAAAGTTTAATGTGAGTACTATGTCGAGGACAACAAGATGCCATATGCAGATTTACTTTATAAAAGTTTGCTGCCACAATGAATGGAGCGGACGAAGAAGGGTTCTTTTGGTGTCAGGAAAACGTGCTCCTCCATTGTTTTGTGAAATGGGTGTTTTCAAGAATTCAAAGGGAATTCTATACATGATGAACGTGTTCATCTTAAAGCTGGTTATGTGCTTGGGATGGCTATCTTCTGTTGCTTTAGGGCAGCTTGAGTTGAGTGAAGTTGTCACTGGTTTCATTAATTTTCCCATTAATGATAAAGACAACTGTACCATCAATATATGGAACATGAAACAATGAAAAGACAAAGAAAATGGAGGACCAACCGAGTGTAATGAATTTATCTACAGAACCAATGATGGTACGTACATGGGAAGAAAACCCCTAATGTCCCATACCTGGGGAAATCTCCATTTTTTGTTAAGATAGACAATGCTCTTGATATTCAATGGTTGAAGTTCAAAATTATCAATGCCTCTCCTACTGTCACTGTCTTCTTTTCACTGATTTCATGAAGTCAAAATAGATTTCTACTCCTATAAATAATTGATCATTGCGTGATGATTAATGTCAATCTTCATCATTTCGGGCTTATTCCCCTATTTTTGTTTTATTGATACAATCGTTGTAATTCCTGAATGACACCTTGCTACTTTCTAAGTTGTAAATTGATCATCTTGCAAAATTCAAAGACGATCATTCTTTGTCATATTCAATCATTGATATTGGTGTGTTCTTTGAGGCCGAGGAAGAGAGTTGATGATTTTTTCTCTTCACATTTTTGTTTCTGAAATGTTTATGATCATCTTCATATCAAATACCTCATTACTATGAAAGAATACTACAAAATTGAGCTTTAGATCAAATAAATACCAATAATACAATATGGTAGTCCTTCAATAAGAAAGCACTGAAATTCTACAGAAGCTTCTAAAATGGCACTTTGCAAATAAGACTTACATTGTTCCACCGATCCTTCAGTGGCAACTAAATCATTTCAAAATATACCATTCTCCCTTGTAATCAATGAACTTCTTATTCCAATCTATGTTCCAATGCTTATACAAATATGGCTTTCATAATGGTAATAGCATTAGAGGGAATGGGACACATGTAGAAAATATTACCAGTTTTGTCTTTGGATCTTTCATTTGCAACGTTTCCATTTAATCCAAGCAAGAAATCCATATTCCAGTTTACTTCCTTCACCGGTGAGAAATCCGGTGCACAGAGTGTGTAATTCTCCAATTATAACTTGACTTTTGGACCTAAACTTAACATTCCATCTTAACTTTGCACTGATGAACAAACCTTTATTCCATCACAAAGTGCCATTTTATCAATGATATATGTGGAAAAATGTACAAATGCCTATTGGGTTTATTTCGATTGTAAATATTCTTTTCAGTAAGAGTTGGATGTGTGGAATTCATTAGTCCCTGCCCTTTGGGCTGCAGGGATTATTAGTAATCGATTCACCACTTTTTCATTAGTTTGACACACAAATGGATGAGCTTTTGTTGTTTTAATCTATAGTTTTGAAAAAATAATATAATTTTCTTACTCATATTTATTTTTTAATTCTAAGTTTGAAGTTGGAGGTCATATTTGGCCTTATATTGAGGCAAGAGACCATTTTTTGGAAATAAACTTAGGAAACTTATCATATATTTACACTCCATTGAGATGATGTCGATTAATGCTACACTTGAGACTAGCATTAATTCCCAACATTTAATGTTTGGATGCTCAAATATGCATAGTGTATAGCATAAACCATATTTTTTACATAGCCTCGTGTCTCATGGTGGCAGTGCATGAGTTGCCACCACCCTCCACTTCCACTTGTATCTTTCATGTCACTGAGACTATTTTTGCAAACCAATTTCAAGAGATTCCTGAAGAGAAACCAAAAAAAATTGTTAGCACCAGTGCATAAATATCCATCCTTATAAGGCTGACAAACGGTGGAGAAGGGGAGGCGATGGGGATAATACACTTCCAAGATTTGCACTATACTAGAATAAATCAAGACGTCATTGCACTGCATACTTTGACTTCTGAAAAATAGTGAGTGAAATCAAATTTAAGAAGACTTGTGGTGAGTGAAATCAAATTTACAACGAATTGCATTTATACATAATTTATTTTCCTACAGTTTTCACTGAATTTTAATTTATTTTCCTTCAATTTTACACATAATTTTACAGTAATGTAAAATACCTCATTTGGGCTTTAGTTTTTGCAAGAATGTAACTTAAAGGTGAATGGGCCTCACACATGTTGAGCCACTTTTGCAAAATAGCTAGTGAGTGAAATCAAATTTAAGAAGACTTGCTCATGAGCATATACATAATTTATTTTCCTTCAATTTTACACCAAATGTTACAATAAACAAATTTACCTGCTTGTCAAAAAAAAATTACACCCCAGTGAAAAAAAAATTATACTGTACTTAACTCATTTGGGCTTCTTCATTTTTTTCACTTCTTCATTTTTTGCAGGAATGTAACATGAATGAGCCTCACATGCATCGATCCATGCTAGTTCATGCCATACATGTAATCTGAAATATCATTGTGGTTGGAGGTCAATGGGATATCGTGGCTAATGCATCTTCATGCCCAATTCTCTAAGAGCTAGGGATTCAACTTACCATAGTATAGATTTCAACAATAGCTTGGTGAGTCATTTACCAGTGGTAACCTGCAATAAACTAATAGCCAGTTGGTTGAAATTGACACTAGGGTTGAAAATAATAACAACCTAGAAACATTGTTGCCTATGTGCATGATCTTTTGTTGAATCCCTTTAGTGATTAGGTTCTTGCCAAATATTTTTCCCAGAAAAAGTTTTATGGCTAGTTTACCTACCCACCTGAACCCATTTCTTTTCCTAGAGAATTGTATCCATCTATTAGATGGCTCCCAAATATTCAATATGTGAGGCTAGTCATAAGACCAACAATTCCAGACAACAATGTCCATTGGAAAGTGTTGCTCGACTTACACTTCACCATTGAGAACACATGGCTCCTCAGAAACAAGTATCAAGAAAAATTAGGCAAGGTAGTGATTTTGAACCCATGATGAGGTGCGGAGGAGGTATTAGACCCTACAAAAAGAATATATGCAAGGCCTGCCTACACCCCATATTATCGTCCACCTTATCCATCACTTGGCCAAATTAGCGAATGAATTAGGCTCAAATCTTGAGGAAGGAACTTCCTTCAAGCTAGAGCATAGACATAGTGAAAAGAAGGAGAAGCATAGGAAATGGTACCTACCCCCTTAATTTTCCTCAAATTCGATCGAACTCTCCACAACTCAAGCCTATTTTCTGTGTGCACCTTTGTGTCTTTGGAATTTGGGCTAATGACTCTTGGCTCTGGGGTTA
Source organism: Picea engelmannii (assembly GCA_009831015.1). Lineage (NCBI taxonomy): Eukaryota > Viridiplantae > Streptophyta > Pinopsida > Pinales > Pinaceae > Picea > Picea engelmannii. The sequence goes on along the minus strand of ML783871.1, from coordinate 154,602 downwards.
TTTCCCTCCTTCATTGGATTGCAAGAAAGTTGTCTAAGTTCGGTAGTTGCAGCTTCATCCAAATTGTGAACAAAATTTTGAAGAACACTAGCTTGGAAACAAATGATTGTTGAACTAAAGATTAATTGCAGAGTATGAATTACATACAATAAAATACTTTCTCCAATGAAAAAAAAACATTAGAATTGAGCGAGGCTCCCACCCATGCTTCACCAAATCATGTAGAGAAATGATCGATTCAGTGACTGCCTCGTCGTGAAGCAATGATCCAACTAGTAGAATTTAGCGAGGATCCCATGGAAATAAAAATATAATGATTCATATTTCAACAATGTATGTGTGCTTTAGAGTGCCTCCATTTCAACAATGGTCAAGTGCTCCAAAGTGCCTTCAATGGAAGAGTCTCCACCATGGGATTTAGTGGCCGAAGGTTTCTTGGAGAGCTTTTGATCCCATGAAATTGCTTTCCTTCTTTCTTTCTTCCCAGAATAATTGATAGTCAGACAGGTCATTCAAGTCCATGTGTGCTATGTTCTCTATAAGATGGTCGTAGTCGTTATGCCCTTTGGACTCATGGGCAGTCGAAATACATTATTGTCAATAGCTATATGCTCCTTTATTGCATAATATTCAAAGAGGATACGTGGCAAAATCTACATATTTATTTTTCTTTCATATTCATGTTCATGTCTATGACTTGGATGTGGCTATGTAGATTACCACAAGTCGGTAATGTTGTCTCTTAATTATCCTGGATATTATAAATGTCATTGTTGCCACTTAGTTATCCTCCATATTTTACAGGAATTCTCAACTTTTGATTCCAAGAAATATATTGAAAATAAATAAGCATTATGAAAACTATGATCCCTATCTTTCTCCATACCAAAATAATAGTGAGTTGTTCAAAAGTTATGATGCTACTAAAAATAACAATGATACTGTTTCAGAAATAATTATCTTGAGTTTGGATTTTTTACGACATTCATTTTTATTTTTAAATATCAAACATTAGAGAATTGTTATTGTTATAAAACAATTATCTTCAAGCGCAAGCAGTCTCCAATGGTGTAAAAGTCGACCAAAGTTTTCCATCGAACGAAGCACTAGAATTATCTCATAAAATTGAAAATAAAACTAAGAAGACGGAGTAAAATTCAACCAAATTTTTCCATCGAACAAAGCACTAAACTTATCTCGTAAAAATGGAAATAACACTAAAGCAGACAAAGAAAGGAACTTTCGATTTACTCCATTGGTTGACGAAGCAGTTGTCAACCTATGGAGATCTAGTTATTAAATTATTCATTGAATTTCCAAGTCAACTACTCTCTTGCATGGCCACAGATGGTCTCTTCTGTAATAATGGATGTGTCGCAAAAACTCTATAGTTTTGGCACATCCGAAAGAAAGGAGCAGAGGCTTAATATATGGACAAACCATGACAATAACAGTCAGATCCAAACAAAAAAATTGTTTTAAAATGGGCTCTATATGTTATCAAATGAGTGACGATATTTTAATAAAATTGAAGTGAAGTAAAAGCAATTATTGTTCATTTGATTGGCCTAAACACACACGGGTAATCTACTCGAATTCCCCATTTTTAATTTATTTAACAATTTTCTTATTTTGTGGTCTATGACATCATGAATGCTATAAATTTACGTATTGGTCTTTTGTCCATCATCGCTTGGACGTACATTTCACCAGAAAAGTGAAGTGAAAGTGTAATAATTTGTCTAACAAAGAGAAAAAAGAAGTGCAAGATGACGATGAAGAGAGATTGAGATGTTGTTAATTCACGCATTGTTTTTATGCTCGAAATTGCATTAATAACTATAGTGCCTACCCTGAGGCAGATGATATCACATAGGATTTCAACAAAAGTACCTACCCTTTGGGTGAGAGGATTGTTCAACAAGTAGTCACGAAATACATACACAATGATAAAACTGTGGAGACTCCTCTTTTGAGGATGCACTTTCATGATTTATTTGTGAGGGTACGTATCTCTGAACGTATAATTTCTATTAAGTATGTTTGTTGGAATTAGGATTTACTTATGCTACTAAAGAACCCAAGAAACTTCATAATTAAGAGTCCACTTCCAAGTTCTTTTGTTGGTTGTGATTTTGTTCCTATCCTTGCCTGCGTTGATACTAAAGAACCTAAGAATATTGATCCGGATTTGAGAGTGGAATGAATTGATTAACAGACTGAATACAATAAACACAGAGATATGAATAATAACACATATATCCAGTGAACAATATCTTTTATTGATTAATGAAATAGGTTGAAACTGTAAAATTGCAGAACTGAAACACTTGCTCGAATGGTGGTAGTTATCTCTGAGAAGAGATGTGGATGCTACACACATCTGTCTAAGAAGAATGGATTACAATGAGGCTCTAGAGGCCTTTTTGATATTGCTCATGAATGCCAAAACCCTGGACATCCAAAAACATAACCCTAGAGGGTGAAACACCAAAAGTCATGTGGGCCCCTATGGGTAAGTTGGTGTAAGTTGGTACCTCAACTTCCCAGGGTCGTAACTTTTGCGTATGACCTCCGTTTTAAGCATGTTATAACTTGTTGGAAAGGTATTTTAGAGAACTACACATTCTGCCATCAAACTCTAACTACGTCTACATTTTGATTGTGGTGAGCCAAAAAAAACAATGTTTAGGGCCCCAAAACAACCTTGGAAGTACAACAAGATGTGTTGACATGAAAACATAATAAATAAGCCAGTTGGATTAGGTGAGAGGCCACTAGTATCCACATGGAGGATGTGTGGGGCTTCAGACATCAATGAAGTGTAGAACTCACAATTACAAAGAAGTACAGAAGAACGTGTTGAACAAACACAAACAAGAGGAGCCAGTTGGAATAGGTGGGTGGCCACCAATATCCACTTGGATCAATATTCACCCCTTAGGAAGCAATGGTCTCCATTGCATTGATTTCCTCCAAGTTAGGAAACTTCTGCTGGATTTGGCCCCAGGTGAGCCACTTTCCTTGGTGCAGGAGTTGCCCTGCCTTGAAAACTCGATAAAGTTGGATCCTTGTTGGAGAGTGCCCTTGACCTGTGTGTCCATTATCTGATCAGTGGATGCTTGTTCCAAGAAGTCAGGGTTGAGATCTGTTGGTGTTAGTTGTTCTACGATCTCTGAGGTGTCCAATAATGGTGGAAAATATGGCCGAAGGAGGTCCACATTTAACACTGCATGCAGGCCAAGGAAGGGTGGAGTGTTGAGCTCAAAAGCATTGCTACCCACAGCCTTGGTGATAGTGTAAGGCCCATAGCAAAGTGGGCAAAGCTTCTGATGGGGCCCCATGAGATGATCCTTCTACAAATGTAACCAGACTTTGTCGCCAACCTGAAACTGGTGTGGCACCCTGTGTTGATCATGGCGTTGCTTGTACTTAAGATTGGATTTATGCAAAATATACTAGACCTATTGGCGGATGTGTTGAATCTGCTCAATGAATCTGGTGGCTTTGTCAATTGTAGAATGATCATGGGTAGATTTTTTCTATGCGGTGGCAAGAGGAAGTGCAACATCAATGGGTCCCAAGGGTTGGAATCCTAGACCCACCTAAAATGGGATATGGTCGGTGGAGCTATGGAGAGCCCTACTGTAATTGTGTTGAACATAGGGGAGACTCTCGTCCCATGTACATGGATGCTTAGAATTGTACATGTGTAGGATGTGCACGATCATCCGATTGACGACCTATGTTTTGAAGTCAATTTGGGGTTGGAAAGCAGTGGATGTTTTGATCTTGGTGTCCAACAGTGACTAGAGACTCGACCAAAATGTGTTGAGGAACCATTGTTCTGGTCGTAGATGATGGTCCATGGTATACCAAAGTGGATACACACTCATTCGAAGAAGAGATTGGAAATATTTGTCACTGTGATATTATTCTTGCAGGATGTGAGGATGGCCATCTTCAGAAACCAATAAACGATCACAAATACGCATTCATTTCCTTGCTTGGTGGACGACAATCCAAACATGTAATCCATTGATATGGATTCCCAAGGCTTCTTGGGAATAGGAAGAGGGGTGTATGATCCTTGCTTCTTGATGGATAGCTTGTCAATGGCACAAACAATGCAAGATCTGATATACTTGTTGACGCCCTGTCGAAGTTTTGGCCAACAAAAATGTTTATGAAGAATGGCCATAGTTTTCTCCATGCCAAAATTTCCTGCCACCCGACTGTAGTGGGCTTCCCAAATCATCTTTTCACGCTCACTTGTAGGAACACAGAGATGGCCCAGGTGGCATAACAGTTCGTCCTGAATGTGAAAATCAGTGACAGTCACATATGTACCCAAGAGTTGATAGGTGGTGGCGAAGTCTAGATATTGTTGATAAAGTTGGGGCCACTCAGATGCTTCATGTCCACACGAAAGGATCATAGTGGTGAGTGCAGCCAAAGGAGGCCAACTGAGGCAATCATCGACACGAATTGAGATACCTATCTTATATTTGATGTTGAGATGGAACTGTTGCAGGTAGGTGGACCACTTATGATGGTGGTCATTCTACGAATTCCCTTGTGTCTATATGAATTGCATAGGCTTGTGATCAGTTTGTATGATCATCTCTTTTCCCAGAATGTAATGTTTCCATTGACGACAAGCCTGTACAATGGAATAAATTTTCTTGTCATAGGTGGGGTATTTCTGAACAGTATCAGAGAGTGTCTCACTATGGTATACCATCAGATGCCCATGCTGAGTGAGAATTGTTCCCACAACATAGTTAGATGCATTAGTCTCAATCTCATACAGTTACTGCAAATCGAGCAAGGAGAGTACTGGAGTTGAGCACAAGCGATGCTTCAGATCATAAAATGCTTGTTGTTTCTCCTTCCCCCACACGAAATTGGCCCTATCACTTCCCTTGGTCACCTGGCTGAGGGCCCATGCAATATGGGAGAATCCCAACATGAACCGTCGGTAGAAGTTGTCTAGTCCCAATAAGTTCTGAAGCTCGATCAGTGTGGTCAGGGCTGGCCAGTCACAGATGACTTGGATCTTAGCTAGATCAACATGTAACCCATGCTCATAAACAATGTAGCCCAAGTATTGGACCATGTTCATGCCAAAAGATCATTTTTCCAAGTTGGAATATAGCTTTTTCTTCCGTAGAGTGCTCAAAACCTATTGAATATGCTGCATGTGCTCCTCCCACATTATGTTGAAGATGAGGATGTCATCCAAATATACCATCATAGAGGAGTTGGTGAAAGGTCACAATATATCATCCATCAACCTCATGAAAGTGGTTGGTGCATTTGTTAATCCAAAGGGCATGACTAGCCATTCGAAGAGACCTTCTTTATGTTTGAAGGTTGTCTTCCATACATCAATTGGTTCGATGGGAACTTGGTGGTAGCTAGACTTTAGGTCAATATTATTGAAGAACGTTTCCCCCTTGAGTTGGTCAAGAAGGTCATCAATCCTAGGAATGGGGTACCAGTTCCTGACTGTGATTTTGTTTAAGGCTCTGTAATCAATGCAGAGTCACCACGCCCCATCATTCTTCCACACCAATACAATCGAGCTTCCACAAGGGGAGGAGTTGGGTCTGATGTTCTCCTTTTGAAGAAGATCTTGGATTTTTCACCTAATTTCATCATTTTCCATCAGCGAGTGACGATAGATTGGTCCATTAGATAGAGGTGTGTCGGGGGTCAGATCAATTGAATGTTTGACTTGGTAGTGTTTTGGTACCCCTGTAGGTGAGGAGAAGATGTCTCTGTATTCTTCCACAATCTCGTCCACTTGATTCTGTTGCAAAGAGAGGCTTTGTGTGGAGGCCACGTATGTGGCAGCGACCTTCTTATTACTGTGAGAATGAATCACAAAGAAGACAAACTTCCCGATCTGTGAAATGACCTTAATGCATTGATTATCATATATTAAAGAAATAACAGTAGGCGTCGCTACCTCTGGTATCATGTAGAATTGTCTACCCAAAGTAATAATAACACTGCGGGGTCTAGACTCATACACAAAATGACGCTTCCACAAATATGGTTGTTCTAAAAGAACTTCAAAAATGTCAAGGGGAGAAATATCACATAGTACCTCATATTTGAAAGGCTTGATGTCGTAGGACAGATGACATTGTTGGCTAACACAAAGATCTCTTCCTTGGTGAAGCCAATCGATGGTGTAGTGTTGCGGGTGCGGTTTCATTGGAAGGTCCAGTTGCTTGATGACCTTTGCTGAAATCAAGTTCTTCTGACTCTTGTTATCGACAATGAAATGAAGCAGAGCTCCCTTTACCCACATCTACGAGTGAAAGAGGCATTTTCCTTCCTATGGTTCTTCTGGTTTGCTTGGTCAGAATTTGGTGGTAGAGACAGTGGAATTGGGTTCAACATTGATAATCTGCTTCCCTCCTTCAGGATTTGATTCAGAATCAGAATTGGCCTCTGAATCGAAAGCCTTCAGTTTAGCCATGATTGACTACTTGGAGCGACATTCTTCAGTGTTGTTCTAAGGGATTTTATGGTACTCACACCATTTTCCTATGTCCTTCTTTGTATTTTCATTGCCCTTATTATGTTGTGTCTTGGAATGGTTTTCCTGAGAAAATCCATCTTGACTTGGTCCCTTGTTGTGTGGGTTGGGGCCACCTTTTCCCTACTTCAGCTATGACGGGTTTCCAGATCCAAACTCTCGCCTTTTCTTCTTAAATTTATGCTTGATCTTGACCGCGTATCTATAAGCCGTGCCAATGAGGCGATGTCCAGAAAATCCATTTCTGCTTGAATGTATCTATGCAAACAACTGCGATATTTGAGCACCAGATGACGCTCAGAGTCTTTGATACCCAATTTGGTGCATAGGGTATGGAAAATATTGGTGAAATATGGTATTGTCTAGTCCCTTTCTTGATGTAGGGTGGTCCATCTGGTGTACTAGTCCTCGTAGCTTCGAACATGGTTGTACATTTATTTAATGGCGTCCCAGAAGGAATCCCATGTAGGGTCCACCACAAAAATTGTAGATTCCTCTATGACCCTTTACTCAGAGTAAGTATCCCACTAGTCTTTAACATGGGGAATGACCTTGAGGAGTGGAAAAGTGATCTTTTCCCTATCGGAAAAATTGTGGACTGAAAAATACCCTTTGAACAAATTCAACCAATTATCTATAACATCTGCATCTATCAGTCCTTCAAATAATGGAATATCAAAATTTGCATGTACCTTGAAGCGGGTTGCATGGTCGCTTGATGAAGATGCTTCTCCTGTGGGAAGTCGTCGAAGGATCTGCACAAAGTTGTCCATCATTTCGTTCCTTTATCATGCAAGGGCTTCCTCGAGAAACATTTTAATAGGATCTCATGCTCCATAATATTTCTTTGCGTCCCCCATAGGTTGTTGTTGGGCTAAGTGTGACCGATCTTGCAATGGCTCAATTGGTTCGAGTCCCAGCTTCTTTTACCCAGATCTTGTTGGGGACACGCACGAAGAAAAATAAATGAAGAGAAGACTGCTTTGATACCACTGATCCAGATTTAGGAGCAGAACGAACTGACTAACATAATTAATACAATAAACACAAAGATATGAAGAATAACATAGATATACAGTGAACAATATCTTCTATTAAATAATGAAATAGGATGAAACTATAAAATTGCATAACTAAAACACTTGCTTGAATGGTGGTAGTTATCTCTGAGAAGAGATGTGGCTACTATGCGCATACGTCTGAGAATAATGGATTACAATGAGGCTCCAGAGGCCCTTTTGATATTAATGATGAATTCCAAAAACCTAACCCTAGAAGGTGAAACGCCAAAAGTCATGTGGGCCCTTATGGGTAAGTTGGTGTAAGTTGGTACCTCAACTTTCTAGGGTCGTAAATTTTGCATACGACCTTTGTTTTAGGCACGTGATATCACGTTGGAAAGGTATTTTAGAGAGCTACACATTCCATCGTCAAACTCTAACTCTGTCTATAGTTTGATTGTGGCGAGCCAAAAATACAATGTTTAGGGCCCCAAAATGGCCCTGGAAGTACAACAAGATGTGCTGACATGAAAACATACAAAATAAGCTATTTGGATTAGGAGAGAGGCCACCAGTATCTACCTGGAGGATGTTTGGGGCTTCAGACAACCCTAGAATTGTAGAACCCACAATTACAAAGAAGTAAAAAAGAACGTGTTGAACAAAAATGAACAAGAGGAGCCAATTGGAATAGGTGGGTGGCCACCAATATCCACCTAGATTAGATATCCCCCATGGTCATTTTTTCCTGGGAATTTTCGCTCAAACAATAAAATATTACACCATTAAATCCAAGATCTAGAAATGGATTCTAGCAGCATGTTAAATGGATTCATATAGATATTAACGACTAGTGGAGAATCTCTTCCTACCAAACTTGGCAGGGACTTGTTGCTCACAACTCTTGTTGTTCACTTTGTAATATGTAGGTTGTAAACATACCTGAATATTTTTGTAGGATGTGAAAGTTGTATACATTAAGTTATTGACAATAATGTGAAAATTGAATAAACACATTTTGTAGAAGACTTCAGGGCCTTTGCACAAGCAATTTATTTATGATTGTTCTATATTGTTGCCCATCAAAACACTATTTCTAACTTGTGAGGAAACCCTAAGATGGAATCAAAGAAGAATATTGATTTATATTATTAGTATATCTTACATATTGAAAGACAAACATGAATGTCTCATCATTCAGTCTAGATAATAATAAAAATGTATCACATTTAGTACCCTCTAGTGAATAATAATGTAGTATGGAAATAACACTACGTAGTTTTTAAAGTAATATGATGACGATAACTATTAGAAAAACCCAGTTTTCCATAGTTGGAAATAACGTTGCCACTTTCCCCCACTAGGTGTAAGGCAGACGATGATGGAGTGTACTGTTAAAGCACTCTTTTGTGTAAAGTCTTTGGTTTAAAACCTCGGCTTACCTTGTGTGTCACATATGGGGAATCATGGGAACACTTGGAGGTTATAGTTGTAGCAGTCCAATAACACGACCATGTGTCATGTGAGTACATGTCCGACTAGTTTCTAATTCCACCAGTCATAAAGATAAATAAATAAATAAATAATGCTGCCACTTCAAAAAAAAAAGGAATAAAAGACAGCTCTACGAAACTCTGAAGGAATGTATTAGCAAACTCTAACTAGGAGAAAACAATTTTGACCAATGTCGATATTCTCTGCCTTATTTGATTACGGTGACAATGATATTTGTATTTATGTCATATTACTGAGGAAATTGATAGTTGTTGTTCATTGTTTGCTTTAACATTTGGATGTATACTCCTAAAATATCTTACATGTTTTCATAACATGCTTTGCATCTCAATTTTAATATTATTTGTCATGTAAGGTTATATCCTTTTTACACTGAAATAAGTAAGGTGTTGTTACATTCAGAGTGGAGGAGATGTGCATGTAATGTGTGTGTAACTTAATAAACTAAAATGTAGAAAATCCCATGTTCTACTCAGTTAAAATGGAAAGAAGGAAAACACATGATTCTATCCCTTTTCCAAAATATGCACTTGAAAAATGTGAATGCATACCCAGCTTCATCTTTTTGAAATGAAAGAGAATGTCCTAAATTTCAGCTACTATAGGATTCAAAAATAAATATTAGATAGATAAAAATTTCAAATCATTGAAAGGTAATTCATCTTAGAATTAAAGGTGGACTTGTACATTTGTTATTTTGGAAAAAGGAAGTAGATTCTATGACAAATAATTTGAGACTTCACTATTTGCAAGTCTGTAAAGAAAAATAGTTTTAGTGGTGCCTTGTGACGTGTCCATATCTAGATTTGGTTGTTGTATCCTTGTGTTAACTCTCCTTTTCCATATATAAATTGTTTTATAACTCAACATTGTGAATTTGTTTCCTTGTCATTATTTAATTTCATGCAGGCAACTGAAAACTAATCTTAATTGAATTTTTATGTTGACAAGATGTATTATCATTTTTGGGGTTGTTACATATGGTATCAAATACGGATTACATCATTGAGGGTTGTATGGGCTCAAGGGATCTGAATGTTTCGATGTTTTGATTATGAAACTCACAATAGACACATGTCAAATTAATTTTCTTCTACGTTGTCATCCACTGACTTTTGTCAATATTTATGATACACTAATGTACATGTCCAAGCATTGCTTCAATTTCCACTCATTCAAAATTATAACATATATGAAATTACTTCCAACTTTGTATCTGTGGGAAATTTATGAATCTTAAGGTACCACTTCATTTCATGTCTCAATTCTATATGAGGAATACCACTTTTTATGTCAAACCATTTTCTAGTAAAGGGGTTATGTGCTTTCTGTCTGATATCCCAAATGGTCTCTAGAGTTTTTCAATTATAAAGAGACTAAGTAGGATCTTGATGAAGTGGTAAGCTCACTGGATCATAAGTTAACTCTCAGTTGATGATGTCAATAAATATTTGAAGTACATTTGCCTTTCTATTTCACTAGTGATGATGAATTTGCAAGCTTTAAATTCTTCTCTTGACCAAGATAAGGAAACCCATTATACACCTAGGTACCTTGAAATAAGAACTTCTATTTTCACACATCGAGACAATGTACAACAATTAGTAAATGCAAAAATAATGATAAAGAAACACCATAGTTTGTTGAGGTTCCATTGTTAGATTATGATAGGGATAAAGAAAAGAAAACATAAATTACAAAAAAGAAATTGAATTACATGTAGGGAATGATACAAATGGGAGACACTCCATAATTCTTATGTATCAATGTAGATCCATCTTAACTCTAGGTTTATAAGTGTAATTTTTTCACTCTAAAAACAATTGATATCTTCCTGTGTGTTTCTTGGGGAAGCAATCCATTCATTTCCATCCCATCTGAGGGTTTGATGGTGCTTCACGTTTTCAACAATAATGAATTTACTATCTTGCTTCCTCCACCAATAATAGATGAAGGGATGATGAAATAATAGGAATATTATGGATTATTATTAAATGATAACTAATTTATAGGGAACATATATAACTCCTTTTTTTATTCATGCTAGAGATTTTGAAGCTTTACATTAAATTTCAATGGAAAACATAGATTAGGTGAAATTCCTATGGAGGTACAAGGGAATTGAAAATCATTGAAATGCTTAGAGGCCTCACACAATTGGATTAGAGGATTGATTCCATCTACCATTGGGAAATGGATGTAAAATGAGATTGTCATAGGTGTTCAAATTAAAACTAAAACATAAGACATTGCTAGAAGGATCTCTTTGATCAATACCAATAGTTATAACATATGGTTATGTCATGTGGTGATCATTGGTCATGGTGAATAATTTGTAGCAATGAAAATAAACATCACATTCAAATAATCAAGATCCTTGTAGTTGTAATTGAAACAATTTTTATTGGAGGGTATTAAAATTGTTGCCTATTTTCCCTCTCACTAATCAATCTTGAAAATGGATCTTTGGTCATAGCATGTCAGTGTAGTTTGTGGGTGATCCATATTATTTTAGGAATGATATGAAGGAATAGATATAACAAAGGTATAAAAAATAATTACACAAAGATATGGAAAGGAAGACTGTAAAATGCAAAATCACGCAAGTTAGCTAAAATGGTGGTAGATTATCTTTGAGAAGAGATGTGTCGGCTACACTAATACATAAGAAGTTGGTTACAATGAGGCTCCAAATGCCTTTTTAACATAAAGAATAAATGATAAAACCCTAAACATCCAAAAACTTAACCCTAGGATATGAAGCACAAAAATTCATGTGGGCCTCGATGGGGTAAGTTGGTACATCAACTTCCTGGGGTCGTAAATTTTTCATACGTTCTCCATTTTAGGTGCAAAATATATCATTGGAAAGAACTATATAAGGGCTACACGTGTTTCCGCCACACACTAGCTAAAGTCTATAGTGTGACTGTGGTCTGCCCAAAAAGTATTGTTTAGGGCCTCAAAACGGCCCCAAAAATTTAGGACTCGAAAAACTAGGAAAAAAATGCCAAAATGGAAATTGGTCTTTGAGCCAATGGAATAGGTGGGTGGCCACTGATATCCATTTGGATCATTTCTCCCCCTTAGAAAGAAATGGTCTCCATTGCGTCAAGTTCCTGTATCAAATGAGGAAACTTGTGTTGAACCTGACTCCTAGTGAGCCACCTGCCTTGATGAAGAAATTGTCGTGCTTTGACGACCCGATAGAGTTTGATCATAGTCTGTTAGTGGGTTTCATTTGTCTTGGTGTCCATGATTCAATCAAATATGTCATATTTTATGTAGGAAGGACTGATTTATGTAGTGTTCAACTACTCAGCCACATCCAAAGTGTCTAGGAGAGGTGGAAAATATGGTCGGAGCAGTTCCACATTAAATATTGAGTGCAAGCCAAGGAAAGGAGGAATACTTAATTTAAAATATTTATCACCCACAACCTTGGTGATGGTGTAAGGCATGTATTTGAGTGTGAACAACTTTCGATGGGGTCTTGTGAGGCGCTTTTTCTGCAAATGAAACCACACCTTATCTCCCACCTGAAATTTGTGTGGTACTCGATTTTGATCGTGGAGTTGCTTGTACTTGGCATTGGATTTCTGCACAATATCATGAACTTGTTGTTGGATGTTCTAGATACACTCAACAAATTTGGCTACCTGATCAAACTATGTCTAAGCATGGGATGACTCATCCTATGTGGCTGTAATGGGTAGAACTATGTTAATGGGGGCCAATAGTTGGAACCCCAAGCACACCTGAAAAGGGTTGTGGCCAATAGAGTTGTGGAGGGCTTTGTTGTAGCTATGTTGAATATAAGGAAGGATTTAATTCCATGTGAATGGATGTTTGGAATTATACATTCGCAGGATAAGGAAAATCATTTTGTTGACTACCTCTATTTGTCCATCAATCTGTGGGTGGAAGGTAGTTGATTTGGTCAGCTTGGTGTCCATCATCGACCATAGGCTTGACCAAAAGGTGCTCAGGAACATACTATATTGATCGGGGATAATATTTTGTGGCATCACAAAATGAACCAAAACATGTGTGAAGAAGAGATTGATGGTGGCCTCGATTGTGATGATCTTCTTGCAGGGTGCCAAAATTGCCATGTTAGAGAATTGATCAACGACCATGAAGACACAATCATTCCCATTCTTGGTTGAAGGAAAAATGGACATGTAGCCCATGTATATGGACTCCCAAGGCTTATCTGGAGTAGGCAGAGGGGTGTATAGCCCATGTTTTTTGATGGTGGGCTTGGCAATGGTGCAGGCGATGCAAGATTTGATGTACTTGTGAACATCTTGTCGAAGCTTCGACCAATAAAAATGCTTCTGCAGTACTACCATTATCGTTTCTACACCAAAATGTCTAGTTGCCCAACTGTAATGAGCTTCCCATATCAACTTTTCACACTCACTCAAAGGAACACATAGATGGATTAGATGGCATAATAATCCATCTTGGAGATGAAAGTTTGTAATTGTTTTACCTGTGCTCAATGTTTGATAGGCAGTAGCAAAGTCAAAGTTAGTATTGTATAATTATTTCCATCCATATGTCTCAAGTCCACAAGAGTTAATAATTGTGGCTAGCACTACCACTGGGGCTTGACTGAGGAAATCTATGACATGGTTGGTGCTACCCTTCTTTTACTTGATATTCAAGTGGAATTGTTGCAGGTATGTGGACCACTTATGATGGTGGTAATTTTGTAACTTTCGTTATGTCTACATGAATTGTAGAGGCCTGTGAGTGTGGATGATCGTTTCCTTTCCCAGAATGTAATGCTTCCATTGTCGACATGCTTGCACAATGGAGTACATATATTTGTTATAGTTTGGGTATCTTCAAATAACATTAGATAGAGTTTCACTGTTATATGCTAATGTCTGCCCATGTTGAGTGAGGAATGCACTGATAGCATACTCTGAAGCATCTGTGTCAATATCAAATGGCCATTGCAAGTTTGGAAGAATGAGGATTAGTGCTGAGAAAAGGTGTGATTTTAGATCCTTGAATGCTTTTTGTTGGGGTGTGGACCACACAAACTTGGCCTTTGCGCCACCCTTGTTCACCTAGCTTAGGGCCCAAGCGATATGAAATAACTCCAACATAAACCGTCGGTAGAAGTTAGCAAGGCCCAAGAAGCTGCAGAGCTCGGTCATTATTTTTGGGGCCAACCAATCGCGATTGACTTGGATCTTTGTTGGATCCACATGTACACCCTGCTCATCCACTATGTATCCCAAATATTGTATTCTCTGCATGCCAAAGGAACACTTCTCTATGGCATATAACTTCTATTGTCATAGGGTGCCCAATACTTGTTGAATATGTTCCAAATGTTCCCCCCAAGTTTTGTTGAAGATGAGGATGTCATCCAGATATACAACCACAAAGGAGTTTGTGAATGGTCGTAATATATCATCAATCATTCACATGAATGTGGTCATGGAATTAGTCAAGCCGAAAGGCATGACCAACCACTCAAAGAGGCCTTTGTTGGACTTGAAGGTTGTCTTCCACACAAAAAAATTCTCAATCGGCACTTGGTGGTAACCTGACTTTATATCAACCTTACTGAAAAACTTGGCTCCCTTGAGTTGACTGAGAAGATCATCAATATGGGGAATTGGGTATTGGTTATTGATTATGATCTTGTTCAGAGATCTATAATCAATACAAAGTCATCGTTTCCTATCCTTCTTTTGTACTAGAAAAATTGGGCTCCCGCAAGGTGAGGATCTTGGTCTGATGTGGCCCTTCAGAATTAGCTCTTGGATATAGCGTTTGATTTTTTCATTCTCCATAAGAGAATGTATATATACAAGTCCATTAGGCAGAGGAGCACTGGGTGTCAAATAAATTGATTTCTTTACCTGAAAGTGCATAGGAACCCCAGTAGGCGAGGTGAATATGTCTTTGTACTCATCGACTATTTCTTCCACCTATTGTTGTTGGGAAGATAGACCCTGTGCAGAGGTTTTGGAAGTTGCAGTGACCTTTCATTTACCTTTTGATCGAACCATATAGAGGAAAAAATATCTCGGTCTGAGAAACCACATTTTTTCATTGCTTCGTAGAGATCAAAGAGGCTGCATTATTTGGGACTACCTCTAGTACCTTGTAGAGTTGATCTCCCAAATTAATAATGACACTACAAAGTCTAGATTCATAAACAACATGATCCTTCCACATATATGGTTGTCCTAGCAAAAAATCACAAACTTCAAGTGGGGAAACGACACACAATACCAAGTTATGTGGTTGTCCTAGAAAATATAGCGAGTGCTAGGTTTCCTTAATGGTGCAATGTTGGTGTTTTCGATGTTATTCTACTGATGCTGGAAGGAAAGCTAACATTCACAAGGATTCCTTCATTGTGCAATGTTGTTGTTTTCATGCTAGAAAAAACATTTGTGTTGGTGCTAGAAGGAAATATAACATGTGCTAACTTTCCTTCATTATGCAATGTTGGTGTGGGCAATGTTGTTGTCATTGTGCTAGAAAGAAAACTTTCCTTCATGGTGCAATGTAGTTGTTGGCAATGTGTTAGAAGGAAAGTTAGCAAGTACTATCTTTCCTTCATAGTGCAATATTGTTGTATGGAATGCATTTATGTTTGTGCTATAAGGAAAGCTAACAAGTGCTAACTTTCCTTCATGGTGTAATTTTGTTGTTGGTAATGTGATTATGCTTGTGCAATAAATTCTTCAAGGGTGGTTTTGTCCTAACAATCACCATGGTTAGTGTTTTGTCTTTGAGTGTGTTTGTTGTTGGATCTAGAACAAACTATGAAGATCTACGATGATACAATAAGTAGCGTTTAAATATGATGTTGTTATTGTTTTACACTTGTGATTGAGCTAGAATAAAAACTAATGGGTTTTCCTTTTGGCACAAGCACGATGATCCAATCACAATCTTTTGAGCCACAAAATAGTGTGATCTTTGTACAATTTTGAAGTTTATGAATAATGTATGATTAATTTTACAATAGTTTTCTTCCAATGCACAAGTATGCAACTATTAAAGTAACAAGCACACGTATTTTAACAAGATGTATTATTTTTCTCTCCTAAAGAATACAACATCTTTGTAGTATATTTAAGGGCTTCCAAAAAAAAATTCACTAATGGCTAGAGGTAGAAGATCAAACTCTACCTCATCAACATAATTGTCTGACAAAACTTAAATCTACACTTTTTGAAGTTCTAAAGTTTAACATCCCTATGTATCCATATTAAAGGGTATGTTCTCATATTCATTTAGGTAGGGAGTCCTAACATTTGAACTAAATATTCAAAATGAGATTTCCTAACTTTCAGAATAAAAATGAGAATTATTTAGTATTTATATTAACAAAACTTCTATTTGGAAGAAAATCTCTACCTTGGCTTCAAATTTATCATGTTTAGACATTAAACATCCTCACTAAGCTAGATATAAATATCATTGCTCCTTCTCATGGGACTTATTTGACATCTAACGTAACATCTATGTTGGACTTTCTTTGATTTCCCAAAGGACCTTGTGATTCTAGAAATTTTGCAAATTTCTTATGAGCACAATTCATACACATATATCAATAAAACAAATGCCATATCCATAGTTAAATAGGAACTTGGTGGTTTGACATGAGTTGATATTTTTCATTTTTTGATACTACTTGGATCTCTAATTGTAATTTCATCATATATATTTTGTGTGCAATTTATATGCAAAGTTCCTTTTGGTTGATGACAGGGAAAGGTTTTTCATTGCATACAAAATCATTGCCATACCATTTTTAATTATTGAAACTATATTACTTTTTTGAAGGTTGTGTTTTTGCTAAATTACAAGAGATACTTTACATGGTTTAACTTTAATTACAAATTACAATTCAATTGTGTGTTACATAATTCATATATAGGAGATACAATGGAAAATGTAATTTTGATTAAACAAGACTATGCTGACCTCCTAATTAATGGTCAAGTTATTGGGATAGGAAGGGTTGAATTTACAGAAACTGGGACTTTTTATGGTGGAGAAAGGGCTAATGGGGTTTTGATAATTTATATCACTCAACCATATTTGATTGTAGAATATGTTGATGATCGATACATACATCCATGGAAGATCATGGATTTGAAGTACAACATAGGTAAATCAAAATCTCGAAACATGTGTTAAGTGTTATTGATAGTATCCTAAATGTTTTTTTTAGAAAATATTGTTAAGTGTTATTGATAGTATACTAAATGTTTTTCTTTTAGCAAATACTAAGTTTCTTTATTTTGGTGTACAGGTGCAAATGTTTCTTCTTCATTTTCTATTGGAGACAAGGTAGATCTTCTACAACGTGGAGTGAAGGTGGGTGAGGGATCCATATTCAATACAATGATTGGTCATAAGGTGCATGGAAGGATGGTAAATAAAGGATGCTTAGTGGTTAAAATTGAGTTTTTAAAACATGATGTTCCTCTACCACATCCAACGTGATTTGAAGCATACAATAGGGGGTGTATTGGAATCTTATGAGTTTTGGCCAAAATCAGATTTGGTACCTCATTGTCATGATCATCCCATAAATATTCCCCAAGATAGGGTTACATTCACATGTACAAGGTTTTCTTTTACACATGAATGCATGGGAACAAGCATGTGCATTGCTAAAGGAATGATATTTAATGTTCACGAGGATGACATGGTTGAGGGTGAAACACTAGGTAAAATGGACTTCGGTGTTTGTGTGGAAGAGATACATGGAAATTGTGAAAGATGTAGGATTGGGGATAAATTTATACACTTTTTGGTTAGATGGCCAATAAATAAGTTGGTGGAAAACAAAGGTGATATGTTAAGGGTCAAGGAAAAGTTTAAGGAGCCATCCAAGGAAATGGTGATATGGGGTGTGATAGAGGACACAAGTACCTTAAACAAAGGGGATGGGGATATTTATAATGAAAAAGAGCTAGAATCAAATGATATGCATGTAACGAGGCCATATAAAAGGATAAAATGATTAAATGAGTTATGGCTACAAAAAAATTGCAAAATGTCAAACAAAGATACATGAAGAGATAGAAATCTGACTTTTGGCAGTAGATGAATGTTTTAAACAAGATTTTCTTCAACATGTGGATAAGAAGGCCATTGCATTTTCTATAAGGGTTATGGAACACATAAATAAAAATGGTATTAGAGAATTTGTCTTGAATTCAAACCTTTCAAATGCAGTCATGTCATAAAGCCACAACCATGGCCTACCTCCTATTATTAGAAAAGTAAAGGACACGAGATTTAATGGTAATATTATTTGTAAGAAAGCATGGTACAAGATACATAATATTCCTCAAAGCACCTTCTATAGCTACCAAAATTATTTCCAGCATGGACACATCAAATCCATTCATGGTAACACCAACACATGCAAAGCATGTGCACATACCATGGAAACCATAGAACTATTACATAGAATTGCAATGGATAATTCAGATTATTCACCAAACCAAACATGTCAAGTTGAAGAAGATGGAAGGTATGCTCCTTTAATATTGTTTCCTTCTAATTACACACAAAGTTATTTGTTAAATCAGATCAATAAGACTCTTCAAAAGATCAATTACCCATCAATATCACAACCAATGATGAGAAAGATCCAGAATAATCATTTTCGAGATGTGGTATTCTCAAAGAATACCAACTCCAATAAATGTAGTGAATGTATTGTGTTGAAAGCACAGATGAAGTCAACAACTACTAAAGAGTTGGAAGAAAGGGTACGAGGTAGATTCAACAATCATAACAAGATTTTGTTTTCAGTAGTGTTTTTGTTATAACATTGTTTTCAGTAGTGTTTTTGTTATATCATTGTTTTCAGTAGTGTTGGAATTAAAATGTATGATGGTTCTATAAGAACATTAACATATGTAAGACACGTACCTAAAATTAGAAAGAACCTGGTATATTTGAGAGTCCTAGATTCTACTAGATACAAGTGTACAATTCAAGGTGGAGTGATGAACAAGTCATCAAGGTAGACAAGATCGAGAACCTTTATCAACTTGAAGGAAGAATTGATTCGGATCAAGAAATAACAAAAATATCTGAAATGCAAGTGATTCCACTCGTATATGGCATCAATGTTTGGGTCATATGAGCGAGAAAGGACTTAAGGTAATTGTAGATCATAAGTTACTTCTGAATTTGAAGTCTCTGAATTTAAATTTCTGTAAGCATTGTATCTATGGTAAATCGAGTAGGTAGAAGTTTAAAACATGAAGACACAATAGTAAAGGTGTTCTTGATTACATTCACTCGGATGTTTGGGGACCATCCCGTACAGTCTTGTATGGAGGATCATCATATTTTTTTACGTTTATAGATGATTTCTCTAGGAAGGTGTGGGTCTATCTGTCAAAAAGAAAATCTAATGTTTTAACTGTCTTTAAGAAGTAGGTACCACAAACTCAATAGATCTATTTTGAGACTCGTTCATCTACAAAAGAAGATGAGCATGAAGACATTCATCAGGATGTTCATGAATATATTCCTGCAGATGAAAATGTGGATGCAGATAATAATAAGGAAAGTGTGGACATACCACAATCATCTTTAAGGAGATATACAAGGGTTAGGAATCCTTCTAGAAGTTATGATGATTTTCTTCCATCTGTTTCTTTGGTTACTAATAATGAGGATCCTACTTACTATCAGGAAGCAATGGAGGTGTTTGATAGTGCAAAATGGAAAGAAACAATGAAAGAGGAAATGGATTCCTTAGAAAGGAATGGAACATGGGACCTGGTAGAACTCCCAAAAGACAGGAAAATTGTAGGTTGAAAGTAGGTCTATAAACTAAAATGAAGTGTTAATGATAAGGTTGAGAGGTACAAAGCAATATTGGTGGAAAAGTGATATTCACAGAAGGAAGGTATTGATTTCCATGAAATATTTTCATGAGTAGTTAAACTTGTTTCAATTTGGGTTCTATTGGCACTAGTTGCTTTATTTGATCTGGAATTAGAGTAGGTAGATGTTAAAACAACAATTTTGCATGGATATTTAGATGAGGACATGAAACAACCATATGGGTTTGTTCAGGATCGCAGGAAATGGTTTTTTTGCAAACTTAAGAAGTCATTGTATGACCCGAGGCAGTCTCCCATGCAATGGTACATGAAGTTTGATTCTTTCATGGCAAGCCATAATTATACAAGGAGTGAGTATGATCATTGTGTTTATTTTAAAATGTTGGATAATGGCATATTCATTATTTTGGTTCTATATGTTGATGATATGCTTGTAGCAAGCCAACGCATGGCATATATCAAGAGGTTAAAGGCTCATATGGCTAGGACGTTGGATATGAAGGATCTAGGAGCAACAAAACAAATCTTGGGCATGGAGATACACATAGACATAAAAAATGGTAAGCTCTAGTTATCACAACAAAAGTATGTGGAGAAAATACTTATGAGGTTCGGTATGAACAATGTGAAACCAGTTTCAATCCCTTTGGATATCTCATTTTAATCTTTCTTGAAATTTATGTCCTAGTACCGATGAAGAAAAGAATAATATGTCTTGTGTATCGTACGCTAATGCAATATGTAGTCTAATGTATGCGATGGTTAGTACAAGACAAGATATTTCACATGCAGTGGGTTTTATGAGTCAATACATGGAAAATCCAGGAAAAGATCACTTGGTAGCAGTGAAATTGGTGCTTTCATATTTGAAAGGAACACATAATTATTGTATCACCTATACCAATGGTAGTGATTCAGTCTGCTGATATGTCGATTCAAATTTTGCAGGTGACTTAGATAAGAGGAGATCAACTTCAGGATATGTCTTTACTCCTTGCAGGTGGAGCAATTAGTTGGATGTCAAAGATTTATAGTATTGTTGCTTTATCCACTACAAAGGTAGAATATATAGTTTCTTCACATGCTTGCAAAGAAAAAATCTGGTTAAAAGGTTTACTGGGTGAGTTTGGAAGGGTGCATGACAAGTTAAAAACGTTCTTTGATAGTCAAAGTGCAATTCATTTCGCTAACAATCTGGCTTATCACAGTAAGACAAAACATATCCTATTAAAATACCATTTTGTAAGACAGGTTGATGAAAGAGGCGTGTCTCTAGAAAAAGTCCATACAAAAGAGAATTGTGCAGACATGTTCACAAAACCAGTATTTATAGAGAAGCTACAATGGTGTTTAGATTATCTTGACTTGCAGAAGAGGTGATGAATAAAACTGGGCATGAAATTCAAGTAAATTGTTGTCAAGGTGGATATTGTTGAACGCTGCCAATGAATTTCCCAACATGGAATGTGGGCGGTTTTTAGATCCTAACATTTATCCTTCAATTGAGACAAATCAACAAAACATGGATGTTTGGTTAGAGGCACATTTATTCTATCTAATTGTTGTAAGCCATATTGACTAATAGATGTGCAGGGTTGAGGGGTTGGATGGATGTACATGTTGGTTGTTGTAATTCTCCCTTGAACATAATAAACCGAATTTCATTTCCCTGTGGATGTTTCCCTTGTGAATGGTTTTACCACATAAATCTGGTGTTCATTCTTATGTGATGGATTTTATCTGTATATTTGTTTGATTGTTTCTAATTAAATCTCTGCAATTTAACTTCCATTTTATAACAATGCTCATGCAAGCCAAGATCCCCAAATTGAGTTGTATAGGTTAGTGGAGTCGCAGTAGTGGTACAAATTATCAAGAGTGGAAGCTAACACACTAGTATCATCCTCTTTGTTTCCTCCTTATTTCCTAATGTCTCAAATCCAGTGTAGGAGAGGCAAATGAAATGGGGTTAGTGGTGACTTGGAAGTCCTAAGAGTTCTCCCATATTTGTTGTTCACCATGTAGATCCTTCAAGTAATTTATAAGGTCCTCTTTCATGAGGCCCATTTCAAATCCAACGTAGGAGAGGCAGATGAAATGGGGTTAGTGGTGACCTAGAATTCCTAAGAGTTCGCCCATATATGTTGTTCACCATGTAGATCCTTCGAGTAATCCATCAGGTCCTCTTTCATGAGGCCCAAAGGAGGGGTGGATAGCCAATAAGGCCACTGGGACCTGCATTCTCTTAGATAATAGAAGACTGCGAGAGCCCTGGCTCATTCCTTGATTCTACTAACAAGAAATTATATGATCTATGGGTTCTTCCATAGAGGTGATGACTGGTCTGCAAATCGAGAAACTACGGCAAAACCCTAGTCGTGAAATTTCAATCAAATCACTCGACATATTCACAACTACTACAGAAAATGTGTCTTCATATAAGTTAGTTTTTGTAATTTATTTGGGAGACAGATCATTATAGGGCCCATAATGATCTGGGCCCATAGATATTCAAGCACATGTCTTCATAGGGCCCATAGATATTCAAGAAGATGTCTTCATAAGGCCCATAGATAGTCAAGCATATGTCTTCATAGGGCCCATTATAGGTCCCATAAGATGTCTTCATAGGGCCCATAGATATTCAAGCATATGAAGTCTTTCCACTGGTTGATAGAAGCAAGGGAGAAAGCCAGTCAAGAGTCAAAATATCATGAGTTAGAGAGAGGAAAAGAAATTGTATTCTAGCTTGTCACCAACCCACCTAAGAGGCCTAGGGTATCCACAAAGTTGAATTCCCATTATTTAAACATATTAGCAAGGTCTTGAATTGTAGTTCCTTCATCTTTCATGATCTCTTGCAAGTGTATGAGATCTGGGTTCTGAGTGTTAACTAACCTCCTAAGGGCCGATTTTTTGGAGGGATTAGCTAGCTCTTTATAGTTCAGGGAGAGGATTATTTTGAAACTTCCTTAAGAGAATATTCTCTAAGGGAACCAATAAGAGATTTTTGTCTTGCACACTTAACCTTTGAATTTGCATGCTTTTGAGCCATGGAAAAGTAATATTTCCTACATGTCTCTCCAGGTTTGTGGTTTTTATCTTTCAGGTATCTGAGGCCACCTTCAAAACATCCATCACAGATTCAAGAGTCCTTGTGATGGGGTCTCAGATTATATTTTGTGCCCTTTGAGGAGGAAGAGTCTTCCATGGAGACCTTAACCAATGGGTCTATCTAAGGTGGGGGGATGAGATCAAGGGGTTGCAAAGAGGTGTTAGGGAATTCTACCATACCCTCCAATGGTATTAATAAAGAAGGACGAGGAATTGATAAGTATGATAGGATGGAGAGGAAATCCTTGTGAAACATTTTAGTTTTCTCCTCTTCAATAGATTCCTAAGAGACAAATTGAAGTGTACCAGTGGATGAGGGATTATTACCCGGTGCACAAGAGTTCTCCCTTTCTGGTTAAGGGATCTTTCTAGGAGAAACTTATTGTTCCACTATTGTCCTTTTGACTGGAAAATTCTAAACTAAAGGGTTTCCTTCTAGGGAAACCTATTGTATAGCTGAAGGAGCTGATTCTTTATCCATAAGAATTGATTCTTTGACAATCAGAGAAGGTTTACGTCCCCATTATTTTCTGGAGAAGTGAAGAACACATTCCTTTACCAAGTGGCCATACTTTTGGCACCTTCCACACTTAAACAATACTCCTTCATAATTTAGAGCCTAGTGAAAAATCATGTGGGTCCTTTTTTTATAGTGATGGAATCCACTAGGCCTTTGGTTAGGTCAAGGCCTGCGGGTATCCTAGCCAACCCCATATATCCAGTTTCCCAAAAGGAGTTGTTAACTTCGAAGAAAAGTCCTAAGGTGTTGCTAATTTATTTGAAAACATCCTTGAACCATAGAAGCATAGGTAACCCTGGCATTGTAATCCATACATGAGTGTATTCTATTTGCACAGAATGTGCATCGAATTCCAAATGCCACTTTTTTAGGAATAGCGTCTGAGGCCGCCATTTCCAACATTTTTGAAGGATTTTGTCTACATCCCGTGGGGACCTAAATAACCAATCAATCCATCCTCTTACAAAAATCATGCTTCGAGGTATGTAGCCTAGAATCACACTAAATTTATCCTCTATCCATTTTTTTATGGAAGTCGATCCCATTTTGCAGTTAGGGAACCTACTGACTAGTGAATATTTTTCCGAAATCCATAATTTTATTGAGCCTTACACTATCTCCATGGAGTAAATTTATTAACTCAGCCTTATTCGTGATACACTTCCTTTTTCTTCTTTGAATCCTCATCCCTCCTCAACCTATGCTTCCAATTGAAGATCTAGTGGTAGAGGGGGGAATCCCACTCATTAGGTCACATGTAAAAAATTATTTGATGAAGTTGAGTCCTTGATTCTCTTGAGAAATTTATTTAATGGAGCTCAACCCTAAACCACCTACCATCAGATCGATAATGATATTTTATTTTGTAGGGGCATAAATGGAATTGATCATAGGAGATTGGATTAATTTCGCATTTGTCTCCACATAATTTGAATGCTCAATTTCATCCAGGTGGCATCCCAAAATAGCTAGTCTGGGTTTATGCTTGTTGAAAGGTGCCAAGGAATTTCCCAACATGGAATTTGGATGTTTTTCAGATCTTAACATTTAGCCTTCAGTTGAGACAAATCAACTAAACATGGATGTTTGGTTAAAGCTGCATTTATTGTGTCTAACTGTTGTAAGCCATATAGGCTGATAGATGAGTAGGGTTGAGGAGTTGAATGGATGTACATGTTGGATTTTGTAATCATCTATTGAACATAATAAACCAAATTTCACTGCCCCATGGATGTTTCCCTCGTGAAGGGTTTTACCACATAAATCTGGTGTGCCTTCTTGTGTAATTTCTTTTGTATGCATATTTGTTTAATTGTTGCTAATTAAATATCTATCATTCAACTTCTGTGGTATAACAAGTGGTATCAGAGCAGGTGGATCAGATGCAGCAGGTGAGCCAAGTCGAATTGTTTGCATATATTTGCGAGTGAAAGAACCTTTGAACGTGTTTTTGGTAGCTAAGGGAAGGCAGATCTGAGTACTAAGGATCCTGAGCATTTTCTTGATATGAGAGCATTGATATAGTTCTCTTTAGTACATTAGTGCTCCCTAGGCATGTTAGAGGAGCATCAATGCTCCAACACTTAAGAAACATGCATTATTTCCCCTTTGGCGCACCCAATTCAAGAAGATACAACTCTAGTAAATTGGTGCTCCCTTTACACTGAGACAGAGCACCATTCTCATAGTTGGTGTGACCAGGAAACTCTAGAGGACCACCAATGTCATAAGTGGCGCTCCTAGTGAAGGTTAAGGAAGCGCCATCCTCTTATAGAAAAGAGAGGAAAATTTGTTGGGTTGGTGAGTGTGAGAAAGGGAATGTTTTTCCTTTCTAAGAAGAAATTTGGCAAAGGGCTTGACTGTGAATTGGCAGAGGGTTTGAGAATATGGCTAAGGTTCAAAATTTGAAGTTGAGAAATTTAATGGAAAAACGAAATTTGAGCTATGCAGGAAGATCAAGATGAAGAATTTTCTTATGCAACTGGGTTTGCAAAAAGCTTTGGTAGGCAGATCAAAGAAACCAACATCCATGAAAAATGATGAATGGAACGATCTGGATGTAAGAGCACTAAGTACTATATGTATCTGCCTTGCAGATGATGCTTTGTTTAATATAGTAGGAGAGAAAAACACAACAGGTTTGTGGACCAGATTGGAAAGGCTTTAAATGACAAATTCCTTGACTAATAGAATCTATTTGAAGAGGCAGTTGTATGGTTTGTGAATGAAATAAGGTATGAAATTCGTTGGCCATTTAAGTACCTTTAATACTATTATAGTTCAATTGGCTAGTATGGAAGTAAAAATCGAATACAAAGACAAGGAAGTAACACTATTTTGTTTGTTGTCTGAGTCTTTGGATCATATAGTTACCTCTATAATATTTAGTTCAACATATTTTCTTGATTATGACAATGTTGTGGGAGCTTTATTGGTTGAGGAGATGAGGAGAAAATCTAGTCAAGAAACCTCCACTTCTTAGGTAATGGTGGTCAGAGGGTGATCCAAAGATAAAGAGCATAATCAAAGAGTTTCTTCCATATCGAAGTCAAGAGGGAGGAAAAGTAAAATTAAGTGCTAGTACTATGGAAAATCTAGGCATCTGAAGAAGGATTGCTAGAAAGGACAATAAGCCTCCAAAGAAGACTCTACAAAAGAAGTAAAGGAAGAAAATGCAACAGAATCAAGTTTAGCTTCCAGTTCATGTATGATTGATGAGGTTATGTATATTTCTAATGCTTCACATCATGATCAACATTGGTTGTTAGACTCTGGCACATCAAATCATATGTGTTTACATAAACATTTTTTTTCCACATATCAACCTATAGATGGAGTTGTTTTTATGGGAAATGATATTTCCTGTAACATTGTTGGGATTGGTAGCATCAGAATTAAAATGTATGATGGTTCTATGAGAACATTAACATATGTAAGATACATACCTAAACTTAGAAAGAACCTGATATCTTTGGGAGTCCTAGATTCTACTGGATACAAGTGCACAATTCAAGGTGGAGTGATGAACAGGTCATGAAGGAGAACAAGATCAGGAAGCTTTATCAGCTTGAAGGAAGAACTTATTCAGATATAGAAACAACAACAATATATGAAAATGCAAGTGATTCCACTCATATATGGCATCAACGTTTGGGTCATATGAGCGAGAAAGGACTTAAGGTACTTGTAGATCGTAAGTTACTTCCAAATTTGAAGTCTCTGAATTTAAATTTGTGTAAGCATTGTATCTATGGTAAACTGAGTAGGAAGCAGTTTAAAACATGAAGACACAATAGTAAATGTGTCCTTGATTACATCACTCAGATGTTTGGGGACCATCCCTTATAGTCTTGTATGGAGGATCATCATATTTTGTTACATTTATAGATGATTTCTCTAGGAAGGTGTGGGTATATTTGTCAAAACGAAAAATTGATGTTTTTACTATCTTTAAGAAATTTAGATATTTGGTTGAAAATAACATTTGAAGGTCAATAAAATGTTTAAGAACTGATAATGGAGGTGAATACACATCTATGGAATTTGAAAACTATTGCAAAGAAGTGGGGATTGAGAGACATAAAACCACTTCCTATACTCCACAACAAAATGGTGTTGTTGAGCGCATGAACATGACTCTTCTAGAGAGAGCAAGGAGCATGCTTAGTAATGCCAAGTTGCAGCAACAGTTGTGGGAAGAAGCAATTTCCACAGCATGTTATTTGGTTAACCAATCAACATAAACTGCAATTGAATGTAATATTCCATAAGAGGCATGTACTATGGACTAGTCACTCTTGTGATTATTTGAAATTTAATATTTTTTGTTGTGAAACCTATGCTCTTATACATAATAATCAACGTTCTAAATTAGATCCCAAATAAAGAAAGGCTTATCTTTTTTGGGTATGGTGATGGAATTAAGGGATATAGATTGTAGGACCCTACTGCAATATTTGATGAATTGGTATTTATAAAATCAGATGTAGAATGAAACAAGCGCAGGTACCACAAAATCAATAGTCAATCTAGTTTGAGACTCGTTCTCCTACAAAAGAATATGAGCATGAAGAGGTTCATGAATATATTTCTGCGGATGAAAATGTGGATGCAGATAATAATCAGGAAAGTGTGGACATACCACAATCATCTTTAAGGAGATCTACAAGGGTTACGAATCCTCCTAGAAGGTATGATGATTTTATTTCATTTGTTTCTTTGGTTAATAATAATGAGGATCCTACTTTCTATCACGAAGAAATGGAGGTGTTTGATAGTGCAAAATGGAAAGAAGCGATGAAAGATGAAATGGATGCCTTAGAAAGGAATGGAACATGGGACCTGGTAGAACTCCTAAAAGATAGGAAAATTGTAGGTTGCAAGTAGGTCTATAAACTAAAACAAAGTGTTGATGATAAGGTTGAGAGGTACAAAGGAAGACTGGTGGAAAAAGGCTATTCGCAGAAGGAAGGTATTGATTTTCATGAAATCTTTTCACCAATAGTTAAATTTTTTTCAATTTGGGTTGTGTTGGCACTAGTTGCTTTATTTAATCTGGAATTAGAGTAGTTGAACGCTAAAACAACATTTTTACATGGATATTTAGATGAGGAAATATACATGGAACAACTAGAAGGGTTTGTTCAGGATCACATGAAATGATTTTTTTGCAAACTTAAGAAGTCGTTGTATGGCCTGAGACAGTCTCCCAGGCAATGGTACAAGAAGTTTGATTCTTTCATTGTGAGCCATAATTATACAAGGAGTGAGTATGATCATTGTGTTTATTTTAAAATGTTGGATAATGGAATATTCATTATTTTGGTGCTATATGTTGGTGATATGCTTGTAGCAAGCCAGAGCATTGCATAGATCAACAAGTTAAAGGCTCATATGGCTAGGAAATTCGATATGAAGGATCTAGGAGCAATAAAACAAATCTTTGGCATAGAGATACACAGAGACATACAAAATGTGTTGGCAGCCATTTTTCATTTTTATCCTATCTCTATAAGCTGCCTACCCAAGTGTTTTGGAACCCTTGACTCTCATCGCAATCTTTTGAATAAAACAACACTATTATCTTGCGCATTTACACACCTGCTTTTTGTTCTCGTTTTCACGACTACAAGCATGAAAACTTTGAGTTCGAAGTCATGTCGATGGCATTAAAATAATCACTGGATTATTATGGTTACTCTTGTCTATGTGTTCATTGCATTTCTAATTCAATTATGGTCTCACAGTTGGCAAGACACCATAATCTTTACTCACTTTGCATTTGTTAATATGACTTCATTTTTATGAGATTGTGATGGTATTCTAATGATTGTGATGCAATGATACTCTGGTAGTTGTGATTGAGTCCTTGATACATTGGTGGTTCGATGTTCTATTGTTTTTTATCGATTTCAATGGTTTTATAACAACGCATTAACATTATGATTACGCCTGTGGTGCAATGGTTTCATACAAAGCATAAGTTCTATGGTCAAATATTTGGTGCTAAATTCGAAATGTTGTTTTAAATCATGCAAACACTATTGCTTGTGCAAATATTTGGGTCGACTTACCATAGTTTTCAATAATTGTTTGATTGGCATTGCTTTTAACACATTGTAATAGTGATCACCATAATGTCATTGATTGTACATTCGATATGAATGTTTTGCATGGGTCTGTTTCGTTCCACCACCCTCGTACACTTAGGCATTAATGCATGCCTTCTATCCTGGGTTACCTCTGTTGGTTTTGGGGAAGCCTGTGAGCTTGCGGTCCTGCGTACACCCTGTCCAAACCCCTGTCTGTTTACCCTACTCACTGTGTGTTCTCTCCCATGACACCTGTGGTGCGCATAGAACCTAATGGCATCCAAACACTCCTGCTATTTGATAATGCTCATGAAGACCTGGAGAATAGTGGCTGGCTAGTTTTTATCCGAAAATTTGAGGGTTTCAACCTTACGGTCGCCCAACAATTCGCCCTCACATTTGACGGATGCAGGGATAAGGTCGGAGATATCCAACTTGAGCTAAATTAGGAATTTCTCATCTCAGCTACCGGTTTACCAGCTAAAGGGCAGAGGTGGTTTAAGAATTCAAAAGTGGACGAGGTGCCATGGCCGCTCCTATTCACATCGAGGAAGATTGTTAGTTGTGATAGAGGTATGCCTGTCACTGCCCTTAAGACCAGATGGCATGATCTTTTAGCAATTGTTAAAAAATTCATAACTTGCGAAGGTCGTTATGGGTTAGTGTTTCTTTATCATCTCAGGTTGCTTATGAATTTTATAGACTACCCTCTGAATATGCCACACTATCTCCTACGCAGTATTTACAAAATGTCCAAATGATTTAAGCGTGAGAAGGCTGATAACAACTTTTTCCATCACTGCTTGATCAAAATCATTATCGATCACCATTTGAAGCCCAGTGGTGACTGTTGGCAAGACTTCCTATCAAGGAATGGCTTTGCCACTCCCGAGTGTGTTCAAGTAGACAAGGTTTTGGTCACTGAAACCCTGGTTGTGCCTACCGTGCCATCTCCTACCCTTCTACCCCCTGTCAAACCCTCGAATTGCCCCAACTTTGACCTACCCTATGACTATGTTTCCAACCTATCCTCGTGCCTCAAGGATGACCCTAACTTCCCGGGAATTAAACTTCACAGTGGAACCCCTGGTAACTTGAAAGAACCCTCGCCTGTAATGCCAAGGCCCGATCAATCACCGTGTACTCAATGCAATTCCTGGCTTGAACGTTATTACACTGATGTTCCCCTGTTGCAATCTAAGATTAAATCATTAGAGGAACAAAATTACTGTGTTGTCAAAGGAGAACGATAGGCTACAAGCCAATGAGAAGAAGCAAAAGACTACGGGTTCAATTGTCTTCAGAAATGTTGAAGCAGCTACGGCCTTTGTCAACTCAAGGTTATCCGGACCGAATCGTTTTTCTACACCCCAGGTATGATTATTTCAGCATCAATTTTGAATGATTTGGTTAGCCGATTGTGTTCGCTCCCATTTAGTTCTGTTTGTTTAAATAGATTTAAAAACGATTCTGCTATTTTGATTTCGTTTTGAATTATGTTTGCATTGAAGATTTGTTTGCTAAAATAGTATAGCTATGTTTTGATTGAACTGATTTAACAAGATTTGATTGCTCTTGAATTAGTATAATGATTGTGTCAGCCCTGAGTTAGTTCGATTCATTTCTGTTTAGTTTGATTCAGAAACGATGTTGCATGTCTTGAATTAGCATGGTCGTTTGTATTTGCGTTGGATTCGTATCAAAGCTTGGTTTGATATAGTTCTGTTAGTTTTGAATTAAAAAAATGATTCTGTTAGTTTTGTTTTGATTCAACAACGATTTTGTTAAGTTCTGAATTGACAAAAACTATGGCGTTTGTGTTGAGTAAAAGATTTGGTTACTTTTGGCGTGAATGATTTGTTTTTCTTTAAATTAGTAATTAAGGATTTGTTTAATAGGTTGAATGTATTTCTGTTATCATTTGGATTGATTTAAAATGATTTTGTTTGCAAATATGACCAGCTACAGAATCGTGAGATTCTGTAGCTAGTCTTAAAATTTAGATTTTTGTTAATTTTACCAATAAAATATTATCTAAACTTGTTTATTCTTGTCCACCTACAGGTGCATACGAATTTCAATGGCAAATTGGACATGTTGTGGCAGTTTAGAACATGCTTTTGTGATATAGTTTTGTTTTAAGTTGTTAGTCATAGGCAGAAATAGAGACTTGGGAGATTGTGCCCAGATTTTTTGTAAACAATTTTTGATAGTTCCCACAGGGATGTTTTACCCTGTGGCCTTTATATACTCATTAATTTTTTTAATGAACCCATCATCACTATTGGGAGAACAAAGACTATGGATTTATGATGATACAGACTAGAATGGAAGTGGATCTTTTGTAACAGCTTTAGCTTTCAATTTATCATACTTTCGTTCAAGTTTTGTGCATTTTAATTTGTGATCAAGTTATTAACTACTTTAGATATCAAGATTTGTTACAGGTTAATGTGTTGTGATTTAAATTATGTCCATATCTTATGTATCTCATTTTTAGTACAACAATTATTCTGTTTCAATTTGATGAGTAAAGGTTTATCTTCTTCATTAAATGGACTATTCTGTACAAACCTTCACACATGGATTTATCTAATCGTGGTGATTTGTAAATTATAAGATTGTTGTCATTTTATGTCTTGTTTGTTCTGTCATTTATATTCAAAGAGCACTGCTACTTCTTGTTTACGAGAAGCTTCTGGAGAATCTGGTGCTGGTTTACTCCCACCAAACAGCTAAATCAAGTACTGATCACATGACAAATAGGAAGCGTTACTTCAGGTTAGTTTGTTATTTCATAGTTAATAAACCCAAGAATTATCAGTAGCTTTAGATAGATATATAGTTCAGTTTATTAGTATAGATTTCCATCTTAATTGCTTAGCTTAGTTAGTTTTTTATTTCTCTTTTTTCACAGAAAAGATATGAAAAATAAAAAATAATGGATTCGCTGTCATAAGGCATTTTACCAACGATTTTTTCAAATTACATCAAAATTTGCATTCTGTAAATGCTGTACATTTGTGATTGAGATCTAATTTTGTTGATAGCTGAACATTTAATTTCATAGGATTATTGTTGTATAATATTAGTAAGTAAGTTGTATATATATATTTCAGATTTGTATATAGTTTGTTGTAGTTGCTTTTTTCTCATTTAGATTAGTTCCTTTAATTTAGTTTTTCTTTCGTTTTCTTAGGACTTAGATCAACCAATGAAGCCGCTAAACCCGTCAGGGTGGATCATCCCAAACAGCTTGGGTTATTTAGACAACCCCAGACCAGATCCACTCCTCCAGTTGATGAGCGTTCAATTTTGCCCGTCAACAAAATGGTAAGCTCCAGTTATCACAACAAAAGTATGTGCAGAAAATACTTATCAGGTTCGGTACGAACAATCTGAAACCAGTATCAATCCCTTTGGCTTCTCATTTTAAGATTTCTTCAAGTTTATGTTCTAGTACTGATAAAGAAAAGGATATTATGTCTCGTGTATCGTACACTAATGAAATAGGGAGTATAATGTATGTGATGGTTAGTACAAGACCAAATATTTCACATGCAGTGGGTGGTGTCATTCGATACATGGAAAATCCAAGAAAAGAGCACTGGGTAGTAGTGAAATGGGTGCTTTGGCATTTGAAAGGCACAAGTAATTATTGTATCACCTATAAAAATGGTAGTGATTTAGTCTGTGGATATGTCGATTCATATTTTGCAGGCGACTTAGATAAGAGGAGAGCAACTTCATGATATGTTTGTACTCTTGCAGGTGGAGCAATTAGTTGGATGTCAAAGCTTTAGAGTATTGTTTCTTTATCCACTACAAAGGTAGAATATATAGTTTCTTCACATGCTTGCAAATAAACGATTCGGTTAAAAGGTTTACTGGGCGAGTTTGGAAGGATGCATGACAAGTTAAAAATGTTATGTGATAGTCAAAGTGCAATTCATTTGGCTAAAAATCTGGCTTATCACAGTAAGACAAAATATATTCCTATTAATTACCATTTTGTAAGACAAGTTGTTGATGAAAGAGGAGTGTCTCTAAAAAAATTCCATACAAAAGAGAATTGTGCAGACATGTTCACAAAACCAGTATTGATAGAGAAGCTAAAATGATGTTTGGATTCTCTTGGCTTGCAGAGGAGGTGATGAATAAAATTGGGCATGAAATTCAAGTAAATTGTTGTCAAGGTGGAGATTGTTGAATGGTTCCAACGAATTTCCCAACATGGAATATGGACGGTATTTAGATCCTAACATTTAGCCTTCAGTTGAGACAAATCAACAAAACATGGATGTTTGGTTAGAGGTGCATTTATTGTATCTAACTTTTGTAAGCCATATAGGCTGATAGATGCGTAGGGTTGAGGGGTTGGATGGATGTACATGTTGGTTGTTGTAATTCTCCATTGAACATAATAAATCTGGTTTCCCTTTTGAATGGTTTTACCACGTAAATCTGGTGTTCATTCTTGTGTGATTTCTTTTGTCTATATATTTGTTTAATTGTTGCTAATTAAATCTCTGTGATTTAGCTTTCGTTGTATAACAATGCTCGTGCAAGCCAAGATCCCCAAATTGAGTTTTATAGGTTAGTACAGCCACACTAGTGGTACAAATTATTGAGAGTGGAAGCTAACGCACTAAGATCATCCTCTTGGTTTCCTCCTTATGTCCAAGTGTCTCAAATCCAACATAGGAGAGGCAAATGAAATAGGGTTAGTGGTGACCTGGAAGTCCTAAGAGTTTGCCCATATCTATTGTTCATGATGCAGATCCTTCGAATAGCCCATAAGGTCCTCTTTCATGAGGCAGAAATGAGGGGTGGATAGCCAATGAGGCCACTGGAACCTGCATGCTCTTAGAGAGTAGAAGACTGTGAGAGCCCTGGCTCATCCCTGGATTCTTCTAGCAAGAAATTATTTGATGTATGGGTTCTTCCATAGAGGTGATGACTGGTATGCAAATCAAGCAACTAGGGAAAACCCTAGCTGCGGATTTTCCTTCAGATCACTCAACATATTCACAACTACTACAAAAAAGGTGTCTTCATATAAGTTAGTCTTTGTAATTTATTGGGGAGACAGATCATTGTACCATACAAATGGATCTTAGAATGAGTGGTAGATTTGCAAGACACAACTCAATCACGGAGTTGATCCGTTGGATAGGGAAGGAGTTGGTTCATTGGAGTAGGATATCTTGAATGAATCTTCTGCAAAAGGTAGTGGTTGGTAATCAAAACCTTGCGTAGTGCAGGACATGACTTCCAGCTAGAACGACTCTAGTCAACGATGAGAGCTCGTCCCTAGATTCGACCAACAAGAAATTGCCAGGTCTGTGGTTTCTTCCATAGAGGTGACGACGAGCCTACAAATAGAGTGGATAGGGAAAAAACCCTAGCCACATACTTTCCTTCAGATCACTTTACATATTCACCAAAATCCTAGCTCTGACTAGCAAGTAGAGCTATCAAACAAACTTTTGCATTTCTTTTGTTTTGTTAGTGTCTTGATGCTTGTTCTATGACTTGTAACCCTGGTATTCTACTATTCTCTAGCAAAATGGAAATGGAAGGACCCTCAAAAACCTCCATAACTTTGAATGTGAAATTCACAAGCGACTCATTGAGGGTCAAACCCCAATGCATTCAAACTTTGTTAAATTCCATGACATATGTAATTTTTTAAATCATATTTTGAAAAATTAATTAATTAAAAAAATGAATTTGTATTTATATTTTTTTTAAGTTGGTAGTGAAGGAAGTTATTGGTCACTATTATTGAAAAATGTAGATTAACTTATCATCATTATTTAAAAAAAACCATACTACAATATTTATATCAACTTTATTAAACAACACAATATCAATATAAAAATGATAGAGAGAGAAAATATATCATGTCAATTTCTTTTTATCTAATCAACAAATAAACAAAACATAAATAAATAATTTTTTTGATTTTTAAAAAACATTTTAATAATAAATTGTTTAAAGATATTGTAAAATTTACTCTAAATTTTGAGAAAAAAGTGCATTAAAACTCAATAATTTTTTGGCTACCCATAATAAACTTGATTGTAATTAGAAAAAATAAGAAATACATTAGTTATTCTCCTAACTTAATAAAAAATAAAATATAGAAAAACCAATTACTTTTATTTAAAAATTGAACTAGATGTCTACTGAAATGGGTGTTTTCAAGAATTCGAAGGGAAGCCTATACATGATGAATGTATTGATTATAAAGTTGGTTGTCTGGTTGGGATGGCTATCCTTTGTTGCTTTAGGGCAGCTTGAGTTGAGTGAAGCTGTCACTGGTTTTGTTAATTTTCCCGAGGTCGGAATATCTTGCATCGACAATTTAGCGGTGTTTATTACCAGCGTGTCCAAAGGAAGGCTAGATCTGGAAATGGCTGCCAGGGATGTTCTGGCTATCGTAAGAGGCCCCAAACTGTACGACATACATATGGGGCTAATAATGGGGCTGTGTTTATTGCATATGAAGGAAACGCTGATAAATGGTATGATATACATTCCATGCCACCCTCTATACCTAGAGTTGCAGTCATAATTGTAGCCATTGGTATTGCTTTGGGCATGGACTGCTTGCATTTGTATCGGACGGAGAGAGCAGAAAATGCTTCCAAAAAGCCAAGGAAAGTTCCTCCCATAATGTGCATTGCGTTAGGCAGCATAGCAGAAGGTTCCTCCCATAATTTGTTTTTTTTTTCAAATTAATTTTTGAATTGTCTTTCATATGAATTGTTTGGTAATTTGTATGTTTTCTGCTCTCTGCATATGAAATTGAAGCTCTGTAATTTTAATTCTCTTAACATTCATGTATATTACTGTCTTATAGCTATATTCTGGAAATATGTATGCGTCTAGCTAACGTTTCATATAAGGGGTTTTACTCTGTGTGGATTGAGCACTGGGTTGTTGAAAAGTTATTAAAAAAAAATACATTTGCAAGGAAATGATGCATAGTTTAAGATCATAGTGATTTGAGATCTCCACAAATTAAAATGATTTTGATCTAAAATATGATCTTTGATCTAAAGCATATTCTTAATATTGTTATTGTTTCTGTAGGCTTATTAGTGACTCCATAGACTTAATTTCAACTTCTCCCAACTAAACCTAAAGAAAATAAAAGTAAGCCAGAATTACCACAATTTATAATAAATACAAGTTGAGAGAACATTATGAACTCTATAGGTAGTGATTCTGAACCCGTTATGAGGTGAGGAGGAGGTATTAAACCCTGCAAAATGAATATATACAAGGCCTTCCTGCACCCCACATTATCGTCCATCTTATCCATCACTTAGTGAATTTCATAGATGAATTAGGTGCGAATCTTGAGGAGGGAACTTCCTTCAAGCTAGAGCATAGGCATAGTGAAAATAAGGAGAAGTATAGGAAATGGTACCTACCCCCTTAATTTTGCTCAAATTCAATTGAACTGTCAACAAGTCAAGCCTATTTTCTATGTGCACCTTTGTCTCTTTGGACTTTGGGATAATGACTCTTGGCTATGGGCTTCTTTCCCTCCTTCGTTGGATTGCAAGAAATATATCTAAGTTCTGTATTTGCAGCTTCATCCAAATTGTGAACAGAATTTTGAAGAACACTAGCTTGGAAACAAATGATTGTTGAACTAAAGATTAATTACAGAGTATGAATTACATACAATAAAATACTTGCTCAAGTGAAAATAAACATTAGAATTGAGCGAGGCTCCCACCCGTGCTCCGCCAAATCATGTAGAGAAATGAGGTGGTTCAATGATTTCCCCCTCGTGAAGCAACGATCCAACTGGTAGAATTCAACCAAGCTCCCATGGAAATAAAAATATAATGATGCATTCTTTCAACAATGTATGTGCACTTCAGAGTGTCTCCATTTCAATAATGGATGCACACTTCAAAGTACCTTCAATGGAAGCGTCTCCACCATGGGATTTAGTGGCCGGAGGTTTCTTGGAGAGGTTTTGATCCCATGAAATTGCTTTCCTTCCTTCTTTCTTCCCGGAATAATTGATAGTTAGACAGGTCGTTCAAGTCCATTTGTGCTATGTTCTTTGCAAGATGGTGGTAGTCGCTATGCCCTTTGGACTCGTGGGCGGTCGAAATACATTATTTTCAATATCTAGTTGCTCTTTTATTGCATAATATTGAAAGGGGATACGTGGCAAACTCTACATATTTATTTTTCTTTCATATTCATTTTCATGTTTGTGACTTGGATGTGGCTACGTAGATTACCACAAGTCGACAGTGTTGTCTCTCAATTATCCTCGATATTATAAATGTCATTGTTGTCCCTTAATTATCCTCCATATTTTACAGGCATTCTCAACTTCTGATTCCAAGAAATTTTTTGAAAATAAATAAAGAGTTCTGCAAACTATGATCCATATCTTTCACCATACCAAAATAGCAGTGAGTTGTTTAAAAGTTCTGATGCTACTAAAAATAACAGTGATACTGTTTCAGAAATAATTATCTTGACTTTGGAGCTTTTACGACCTTTATTTTTATTTTTACATGTCAAATATTAGAGCGTTTTTATTGTTATAAAACAATTATCTTCTAGCGCAAGCAATCTCCAACGGTGTAAAAGTCGACCAAAGTTTTCCATGGAACGAAGCACTAAATTTATCTCGTAGAAATGGAAATAACACTAAAGAAGACGGAGTAAACGTCAACCAAATTTTTCCATCGAACGAAGCACTAAACTTATCTCGTAAAAATGGAAATAACACTAAAGCAGACAGAGGAAGGAATTGTCAACTCACTCTGTTGGTCGACGAAGCAGTTGTCAGCCTATGGAGATCTAGTTATTAAATTATTCATTGAATTTCCAAGTCAACTACTCTTTTGCATGGCTGCAAATGGTCTCTTCCGTAATAATGGATGCGTCACAAAAACTCCATAGTTTTGGTACATCGGAAAGAAAGGAGCGGGGGGTTAATATATAGATAAACCATGACAATAACAGTCCGATCCAAACAAAAAAATGTTTAGAAATGGGCTCTGTACGTTATCAAACGAGTGACGGTATTTTAATACACTTGAAGTGAAGTAAAAGCAATTATTGTTCATTTGACTGGCTTAAGAACATGTGGGTAATCTACTAGAATTCCCCATTTTTAATTTATTTAACAATTTTCTTATGTCATGGTCTATGACATCATGACTGCTATAAATTTACATATTGGCCTTCTGTCCATCATCACTTATGCCCGTCATCATTTGGACATACATTTCAAAGTGAAGTGAAAGTGTAAGAATTTGTCTAACACGGAGAAAAAAGAAGTGCAAGATGACGATGAAAAGGAATTGTGATGTTGTTAATTCACTTGTTGTGTTTATGCTCGAAATTGCATTAATAACTGTAGTGCCCTACCCTGAGGTGGATGATCTCACACAAGATTTAAACAAAATTACATGCCCTTTGGCTGATAGGAAGGTTCAACAAGTAGTCACGAAATACATAGACAATGATAAAACTGTGATGACCCCTCTTCTGAGGAGCACTTTCAGGATTTCTTTGTGAGGGTACGTATATCTGAACGTATAAGTTCTATTAAGTATGTTTGCTGGAATTAGGATTTATAAGAATATGATATCCCCTATGGTCGTGTTTTCGTGGGAATTTTCTCTCAAACAATATAATATTACACCAAAAAATCCAGGATCTAGAAATTGGTCCTAGTAGCATGTTAAACAGAGTCAAATAGATATTAACGACTAGTGGACAATCTCTTCCTGCCAAATTTGGTAGGGACTTATTGGTCACAACTCTTGTTCACTTTGTAATATGTAGGTTGTAAACATACTTGAATATTTTTGTAGGATGTGAAAGTTGTATACATTAAGTTATTGACAATAATGTGAAAATAGTATAAACATATTTTGTAGAAGACTTGAAGGCCTTTGCACATGCAATTTATTTATGATTGTGCTATAATGTTTCCCATCAAAACACTATTTCTAACTTGTGAGGAATCCCTAAGATGGAATCAAAGAAGAATATCGATTTATATTATTAGTATATCTTAAATATTGAAAGAGAAACATGATTGTCTCATCATTTAGTCTAGAAAATAATAAAATTGTATCATGGTTAGTACACTCTAGTGAATAATAATGTAGTATGGAAATATCACTATGTAGTTTTTAAAGTAATATGATGATCATAACTATTAGAAAAACCCAGTTTTCTCTAGTTGGAAATAACGTTTCTACTTTTCCCCTCAAGTGTAAGGAAATCGGTGATGGAGTGTACTGTTAAGGCACTCTATTGTGTAAATTATCTAGTTCAAAACCCTAGCTTACCTTGTGTGTCACATATTGGGCATTATGGGCACACTTGGAGGTTATAGTTGTAGCATTCGGATAACATGACCACTTGTCATGCGAGTACGTGTTCGACTAGTTGCTAATTCCACCAATCACAAAAATAAATAAATAACGCTGCCACTTAAGAAGGAAAAAGGAAGAAAAGACATATCTATGACACTTTGAAGAAATGTATTAGCAAACTCTAACCAAGAGAAAACAATTTTGACCCAAGTCGATATTCTCTGCCTTATTTGATTATGGTGGAAATGATATTTGTATTTATGTCGTATTACTAAGGAAATTTATAGTTTTTCTTCAATGTTTTCTTTAGCATTTGTATGTATACTCCTAAAATATCTTTCATGTTTTCAT
Organism: Picea engelmannii; assembly: GCA_009831015.1. Lineage (NCBI taxonomy): Eukaryota > Viridiplantae > Streptophyta > Pinopsida > Pinales > Pinaceae > Picea > Picea engelmannii. Next base: position 114,710 of record ML783871.1, on the reverse strand, counting down.
AACATGCTTTGCATCTCAATTTTAAGATTAATTGTCATGTAAGGTTATATCATTTTTACACTGAAATAAGTAAGGTGTTGTTACATTCAGAGTAGAGGAGGTGTACATGTAATGTGTGTGTAACTTAATAAACTAAAATGTAGAAAATCCCATGTTTTACTCAGTTAAAAGGGAAAGAAAGAAAACACATGATTCTATCCCTTTTCCAAAATATACACTTGAAAAATATGAATGCATACCCACCTTCATCTTTATGAAATGAAGGAGAATGTCCTAAATTTCAGCTACTGTAGGATTCGAAAAGAAATATTAGATAACTAACAATTTCAAATCATTGAAAGGTCAACAGATGAATGTTTTAAACAAGATTGCCTTCAACATGTGGATAATAAGGCCATTGCAGTTGCTAGAAGGGGTATGGAACACAAAAATAAAAATGGTATTAGAGAGTTTGTCTTGAATTCACTCCTTTCAAATGCAGTCATGTCATAAAGCCACGACCATGGCCTACCTCCTATTGTTAGAAAAGTAAAGGACATGAGATTTAATGGTAATATTATTTGTAAGAAAGCATGGTACAAAATACATAAGATTCCTCAAAGCACCTTCTATAACTACCAACATTATTTCCATCATGGACACATCAAATCCATTCATGGTAACACCAACACATTCAAAGCACGTGCACATACCGTGGAAACCATAGAAATATTACATAGAATTGCAATGGATAATTCAGATTATTCACCAAACCAAACATGTCAAGTTGAAGAAGATGGAAGGTTTGCTTCTTTAAGATTGTTGTCTTCTACTTACACACAAAGTTCTTTGTTAAATGAGATCAATGAAACTCTTCAAAATATCAATTACCCATCAATATCACAACCAACAATGAGCAAGAGCTGGAATACTCATTTTTGAGATGTGGTATTATCAAAGAATACCAACTCCAATAAATGTAGTGAATGTATTGTGTTGAAATCATAGATGAATTCAACAAGTACTAAAGAGTTTGAAGAAAGGGCACGAGGTAGATTGAACAAACATAACAAGATTTTTATGTGTGAAAGATATTGCTACTATTCCCACAAAATTATGTTAGAGTGGTTTCCAAAGGAGTATTTAAGTATTATCCATGAAAAAATGGACAAAACAAAGACTTCAATCCCAAGGCTATGTGTCAAATTGAAATCTATTGCAGGAACAAACTTGGGTTTGTCATTGACAGGGATGCTAACACATGGGAATAAGACATGAGGTTTTGGCCATTTCTTCCTACCAATTGTACATATGGGATCACAATTTACCATTACATCCATTGCAAAGTTCTTGAGGGACCTTGCAGACCCGCACCTTGATATGTATGGTGATTTGCTTTATGAGAGTGGAAGTTCTAGAAACCCACTCTCAAATGTATTACTAGAAAATTGTATTTACTCAAAATGTAGAGTGTACAAGGATGATTTTCTATCTCATGGAAGGTCAAAAAATGAGAATGTTGACTTTAAAATTTTTCCTCCACATTTGTTTATGCAGTTGGACAATGCAACAAGTGATAATAAGAATAGTTATCTTTTCATGTTTCTATCACTTTTAACTTCACTTGGTGTCTTCATCATTATTGAGGTTGGGTTATTGCTTGTGGGAGACAATCATGAAGACATAGATGGAACCTACAAAAGAATGTCTTCCAACTTGAAATCATTGATACATATCACACGATTGAAGAAAAATGAGTGTTTCCACTTACACTAATTGGCAAGGTGTATGAATTCAAAATTTTCCTTAATGGATACATTAAGGAGTGAAAAAAAATGCACTAGCCAAACATATTAATGTTTGGTACTTCTAATTTCTTATACTCAATGATGTTCCAACACTAAGGTAAAAATAATCCATCAGAGATATTGAGTGGTCAGAACCAATTGAGTTGTGGAATATAGATGAGGAAAGTTAACCTACATTTCCCACATGTAAGCCATCTTTCTTAGGTCCCAAAGAGAATGATGTTTATTTAAAAGATCTAAAGGAAGGAATATCAACATACATAAAAATGTGGAAACACACTATCGACAATGATGATTGACCAATTATTACAGAGGAATGGAAAAATAAAGTAGAGTATTGGGAAAGAGTTCTTGATACATTAGATGAAATATACAATGATCATACACTAGTGGAAGGAAGTGATTCATCTTCTAAGAATTTTTTTCCCAAGACAAGGAAAATTGTCAATGCTAACCGTAGTGCACTCCATGTAATCTCAAGTATTATGGATGGAGATTTTGATAATGTGACAAATGAACCAATATATGTTGGACCCAAGTGCAACAAGGCAAATCCAACATTCAATCTTATGATTGATGTTGAGAAAGGAAAGTTGTTTCTAGCAAGAACAATAAATGAGGATGAAGGGGAGATGATTTGGATGGAAAATCCACCTCGAATATCTTCCAAGACGATAAAAGTGAGACTCTTATGTAAATATTGATTGGTGGAAGCTTAATTTAGGGAAATATAAGGGAAAAATATTAGAACAATATTGGGTACCAAATCTTGATGACACAAAGCTTGGATCTATTCCAATTAATACCATATTTTGGCATGGATGCCAAAGAAAGAACATTGCAAGAATACCAAGACAAATAAATGTGGTTTAGAAGTTGTACTTGATCTACTGGAGTGAATACCATGAAATCATGTGGAGATGATTTATGAATGTAATTTTGTCCTCTGAAGGATTTATGAATATACATGAAGATGCACTTTTCACTATTTGTTGTAGATCAAATATTCTCTTCATCTTATTTTTTGGAGTTTTATATTATTTAATACATATATGCAAATTTTGGTTCAACTTTGATGTATTCATGTGACTATGCTTTATGCAAATTACATGACACCATTCAATATTTAAATTTTCAATGCTTTGTTTGGATCAATATAATTTCTCACTATATCAACCTTGCATAATCAAATCCAATATTGCACTTAAAAACATTTTCTAGACTCTGTATATTAAAACTATATTGAAGTAGCTAATTAGTATTATTTTCAATATAAAACGTTTAAACACTTCATGAATAAATACTAGACAAGTCTTGCAATATAGTATGAAGTGAGTTTTCCCTAATATTCCTTATTATGTTTGATATAAATTAAATTGTACTACTCTATTGCATTCTAATTCATAATAATTTGATTTTGATAGTTATATAACTTGAAAAATCTAAAATGGTGAATATTATACTCAAGACATAAAAAATAGTTACTTAGTGTCAATTATCAAAATGGTTAATAATAGTAAAAAACATAATTACTATGTTGTTAAACAAATTTATAAATAAGAAATTTCTTAGGCAAACTATTATTCATGAGTCAATTTTGATAAACTTTGCTTTAATACAAAAATAAAAATATTAATGATAGAATAAATTATGTAAGGAATCTAAGTTTTAGAGGAATATTAATGTGTTCTTTTCAATATAATATGTTCAAACACATTATGAATAAGCACCGAGCACTTGCAATATCTAGTTCACTCTTTTTTGTCTTCACTGTGGTATTTGAAAAGAATCAAATTGTACAACTTTGTCTCTATTCTAATTCTTAATTTATTTGTCTCTATTCTAATTCTTAATTGATTTTGATTGTTAAAAAGATTAATAATAAACAATTACTTATCTTTTAAAACAAAAATATAAATAATAATAGAAATAAATTTTGTTGCTATTCTAATTCATAATTTATTTTGATCATTACAAGGGTTAAACCTAGATTTAATAATGAAATATTTTCTCTTGTGGACTTTAAAATAACTCCAACTTCCTATAATAAAATATAATATTTATAATAGTCCTCTTGATACACAACAATAGTTGTGCAAAAACAAAATAAAAACATTATTAGAATAATGTTTTCCTTTGTTAAAGAAGGAAACTATATAACTGAAAAGAAACTAC
>ML783871.1:27481-110627 GCA_009831015.1 Picea engelmannii | reverse complement strand
TATAATGTTGTGCTTCATTAATTACATAAACCTAAAATTCAATTAGGTTAGAACACTTATCATTTCCCTTTCATTTATATAACTAAGTACCTATTCAATTGTATTCTATACCTATATAATTATAATCTATTTTTTTTCTTTTTATTTATTATATATAAATACAGTGGAGTTATAGGATCTATTTTATTGGACTCCTTCGTAGTAGAGAGTAATAGTAAAGGATTTACCCGTGAGGATCTAAGCTTAATGCTTTACTATAATAAAAGAGAAAATCAATTACTGTACCAAAGATAACTAGGTACCTATTCAATTGTATTCTATACCTATATAATTATAATCTATTTTTTTCTTTTTATTTATTTTATATAAATACAGTGGAGTTATAGGATCTATTTTATTGGACTCCCTTCGTAATAGAGAGTAATAGTAAAGGATTTACACGTGAGGATCTAAGCTTAATGCTTTACTATAACAAAAGAGAAAATCAATTACTGTACCAAAGAGTAATTGAATTTTCTAACCTATTCAACAAGTTAAGGATACCTTAATATGATCACTAAAAACAGACTGAAAATGAGTAGGAAGAGGGTTATGATAATTCTTCTTTAGGGATAAGTCTTCCATAAGGTATATATAATATACAAGATGAAATTAGTTTTATTTAACATAACATTAGTCGGACCCAACCTATTGATTAGATTCTAAATACAGTCCTCACCAAAGATAAGTTAATTAATATAAGGACAACCTATTGATTAGATTCTAAATACAGTCCTCACCAAAGATAAGTTAATTAATATAAGGATAATTAAGGAGATCGATACTCTAGTTACCAAAGCCCAAAATTAGTAAGCATTCGCAAATTTAAAATGAGAGATAATAATCTTTCATGTCTTGTCGCCTAAGCTTGTTTATGGAGTGTGAATCTCTGTACACAAACTGGTAATAGTCAATAATATGCCACGACATCAACTTATACTAGTCATTTAGAATCCCCTACTGCCAATTCTTTATGTTTGTGTCGAGCTAAATTTATATCTAATGGCTAAATACAACATAATTCTTTTACTTCCGTGAGATTAACTAAGACTCCCTTACCACGTATAACATTTTTTACCACAATTAACCTTTACAACATGTGCGACAAGAATCACGCTTACACAAGAATTCAATGCAATAAGACTTCCTTGGCTCGTTAGTAGATACTCTCTTGAGGGTGAGGTTACGATCATCCTAGCAAAATTTCCTAGCCTAATCTTCTCAACCCCGAATAATGCATAGAGACAATATCTGAGAATTTAACATCACGCATAATTAAAATGTAAATACATCTAATTAGCCCATAATAACCATCCTCCAGAGAATTTTAACTACCTCTGCATTCATTTTCTATTATAAGGTGCAATAAAACAATATGACAGTAGACAAAGTCTCGAGGACACATAAATTATCCTCTCAAGTAAAAATTTTGGGTCTCATCTAAAGGTTTGTTCTAACCATACACCTATATAAGTGGAGGGTAAGAATGCAAGGTCGGTGCACATTCATGTTTTCCATTTTTTTTTATGCAACTAAGGTTGCATCGATGTGAGTCTCTTCACAAGAAGTCACAATAATACTTCATAAGGAATCTTCGGATAGAAGTTTTAGCTTCTCAACATTTCGTCAATTATCAACATATCTAGGTCATCGAGTCAAGAAAAAGTGAAAGGAAATAATTGGCAAAAACCTATGAGCCACGGAGGGTATGTCGACAAGTAATCCCAAGATCACATATACACATAAGAATGCATGATAACAACAAGATTGAGAGATATAAATATATTGTTGGAGTGTAAGGGTCGATGAAATGGAAATCAATCAGTAAGATTATTCTCTGTTGACTTTATCTGATGATTCAAATATATATATATATATATAAAATGAACTAAGATGTCTATCAATAATGAATCCCAAAAATCGATATTTCCCCTTATCGACAAGTAACTGACACCAAAATTTATGATCTGAACCTGTTGCAATCGTTACGCTGACCCAAGACCCTTACACATGCCTGATGCAACAAAACACACACATAAAAAATGTTTGGAAACAACCTATCTACAACTAGATTTGTGGGTGTAACATACCCAGTAAGATTATTCTCTGTTGACTTTATCTGATGATTCAAATATATATATATATATATATATAAAATGAACTAAGATGTCTATCAATAATGAATCCCAAAAATCGATATTTCCCCTTATCGACAAGTAACTGACACCAAAATTTATGATCTGAACCTGTTGCAATCGTTACGCTGACCCAAGACCCTTACACATGCCTGATGCAACAAAACACACACATAAAAAATGTTTGGAAACAACCTATCTACAACTAGATTTGTGGGTGTAACATACATGATTAATCCTGTATGCATTGCATTATATGAAAAGAACAAATCCATATTAAAACTCCATCGCCATTTTTCATCCAACACCATAAATATAGATTAAAGGATATTATAAATAAGAGGTATCAATTAATCCAACAAGCAATTTAATGTCTTAAGAGTCGAATTTCTATCTATTCACTTTGGTTATTGAATAACTAGATTTTTTTTGTGCATTCTGTCATGTAGGAATTTGCCTTCCAATGCGCATAAATTGAAATAAGCATATCTTATATATATAAATTAATTATATATATATATATATATATANATTACATACATATTGGTAATGAACCATTCCAATTCATTCCAATTATAGTAGGATAGATATTACATGTTAATAAACAGGAGAACTATGTAACTAATTCAACATTTCTCTATGCATAATCAATATACTAGCCTAAATTCAAATTAACGATACAATGACTATACAATATAACTTATATGTCTTCGCGTTGCTAGTAGAATGGATATGAATTTCAATTCTCAAGAAAATAAAAAATATACCAACACAATAAGTAGCAAGGATAATATGGATTCATTATTTAAAAATTAATTCAAATAATACACATAAATTTTATAGAAGATATCTCGATTCTTTTAATTGTTCTGCGGATATATTAAATCATTCACAATTTACAACAAATATAATCCAAGATCACAATCATCAAAGCAATGGAGACTCTACATCTTTTTTTTGAATCCTTCCATTAAGTTCTAACTCGACGTAAGATTTATAATTTTGTGCATAACACTTTCTTTTTATTTGCAGAAAACTAATCTAACTTCTATTCATGAAATTGTTGTAAGAGCTTACAACAATTCTGGGAATGAAGATCGAGAGTAGCATATATATCCAAAAAAATTCCACATATACATTACATAGAATAAATTTTGACCTACCATCAACTACCCATTATACAAGATGTATTCGATTTAACAACAAAATCTTAAATCTTAAATACCATAACCATAATTTCATTATCACTTGATGTTGATCTTCAATTTGAAACTTGTGCATGTTCTTTCCTTCACCGACTAATCCAAAGACTTCATCGGTACCTCCTAGACAATGCTAGGGGTACTCTTCTGCCCCCTTAGCCCCCCAAACCGCAAAGGGGCCACACACAGATAAGAAAGAACACAATAGAATAAACTTTCCCTCACAAGGAGAGGCTTCCACCTCCTTCTACAAGTTTGCAATCCCAACTCTCCACAACTAAACTGATCCAAAAAGAGATTTTAAATGACAATGGTTGAGTTATTATTCATGTGTTTATTAACCATTTAGGAAGCTAAGTGAAAGAGGAATAATTATAGAAGAAACATCAAAGCCATATGCACATATAAAGATCTGAAATAAAGAAAGAAGAACAACAAACCATACAACACCAAAGTGATAACGGAGTTCGACAATCTCACCTACATCTTGGGGCCTTTGTCTCAGTGAGTGAGGATTTCTTAATTATGTTTAAAGCTTTATAAGTACATAACAAAAGTTCCAAAAGGTTACAAAACTGATCCGGTCTTGTTCTATCATATCTCTAGAACCCAAAAAAAGAAACGACATTGAAATCAGATGACCGGAGCTCCCAGAAATGGCTCGCAAAGGTGCGTTCCTCAACAACTTCCCTACATAAAAATGGCTTTGGCTTGGAAAATCTTCAGCATAAACTTTATATGAATTTCATCTCCATGGCTTCAAGAACCCCTAGTTTATATAGATTTGAAGTTTGTAACCATATCCCAACTTATCCCCAAGATCTAGCCTAAACAAAGGCCCAATATCCCCCCAAAATGACCAAAATCTCTAAAAACAACTGAATAAATCCATAGAAATCTTAACATATGGTATAAAAACCAATTTTTGCAAATATATTGGGGCGCAACCCCTTTTTCAAGGGTGTCTGGTCATGTGGCATGCATCCATGTGGCCAGGCGCTAGCCATTATGAATTGACCTCCCTTCTAGAATCCGACTCTGGTCATATGTAGTGGCCCATGTGGCCTCAGGCTAGCCTCCATGCGCCATAAGAAGTTAAGCCCCCTAGTTATTAGTCATGGGTTAAGCCTCTGGTCGGCAAGCTAACCCCAAAAATCTATGTGAAGGTATGGGAATATGCTACACAGGTCGTATGGCGGTTTTTCAGTTCTGGTTTAAATGTCGGGCTAACACTCCTCCCATGTGCTAACATAACAACACAACCCACGATCATGTAGTGTGGTCGTATGAATGCTCTGAGGGCTGGCGCCTAGCCCCATCCCTAAACTCCACCAACTTAGCACTGTCCCCAACTTAAATATAATTTTTTCGTCATATTTCAACAAGAGACACCAAGGGCAGGCTGGCTAGCCCGACCTTGCCAAGCCATTGGCCCGGTGGGAGGTCATGCATTCAATTCCCTAGAGCTCCAACATTTTTTCAATGAAACCTGAACCAACCAATGGGTGCCACGTGGTAGGCCTTGTTTGGGCCACGTGGCACCTCACCATTCGTCGAAACCAATGCCATGTGTCAACCATTGAATGGTCCAACTATCTGCCTCTGCCATGTGTCTGCTCCAACTGTACCCTGCCACGTGTGCCATGTGTCCGACGTTCGTGCCACATATCACCCTTAAAGTGGTGACACGTGTCACCCCCTGATTGGTCCCCCTGTTTAACACGTCATCAATCTGTACACCCAGTGACCTTTCCATGTGTCACCTCCATATGTTGCCACGTCAGCACCAACTGTGCCTGCCACGTCAGTTGTATGACTTGTACAGTCAGTTGCCACGAGGAACTGTATGAATGATACATTCATCAAAATTTTGCATGTTCGGAAAAATGAACAGATTGCAATATCTAGAGCATATGATGGTCGTTTAAGCCTGTTCAAGTTGTGTTGGGTTTGTATCGATGAGGTCTATGCACACGTCCATTTTGAATCCATTATGAGAACTTTGATTTTTATGCCTTTCTGAGCCCCATCAAGCTCCTGGATCACACCTCCCCACTAAGGACCATTTGGTCCCAAAAAGGTTACTGACCAGTCATCAAGCTCGGGATGGGCCACCCGACTTGTTCTCTGTCTTTGAACTCTGTCCTGTGCACCTGTCTCATCAAGATCAACTATAACACAATCATGATAACTGACAGCATATTGTTAGCCATTTGTACCCTATCACATCTTATAGAAGCCACTATCATCCATGTAGACAACATTACTAATTATAGAATAAAAAATATGACCACAAATGAGATGATATGTTTGTAATATTTGCATGACATTAGCTTATCATGAAGAAAAATATGATTGATTTTCCATTCTACAATCATCTTTTGTTCTTTCTTAAGATCGATTACTTGATTTGAAACAATTATAGGTGTTTTTCTTGCTTTGGCTACCTTTATTAATTGTTCCATAGTTTGAAGAGTTTTATTCACCTTTACATGATGAGCATGAACCACATATTCTTGACCTTCTTTGGTTAAATGATATTGATTTTTTCCCTGTAAAAGATTTCTTTACGATCATACAAGTATGGACTACCTAAGACCATTCCACATTCACTTAGTGGCACCACATCACATGTTACCTTGTCTACAAACTTAGATGAAACTGCAAATTTTAATGTGCACTGCTTTGTTATGTGCATTTGAAGATTGTTGCTTATCCATTTAAATGTGTAAGGATTATGATGCATCTGTGTTTTTAACCCCAACTGTTTAACCAATTCCTATGAAATTAAGTTAGATTGAGATCCACTATCTATCAATGTGTCGACCTTAGTATGTCGCATAATGACCCTTATGTGAAACAATTTACTTCTACAATCAATTCCTTCACCAATTTTACTTGCCATACCAACTAATGAAACTTTAGATTCATCACCTGAATCCGATCCCAAGTCTGTTGGTCTTGTTGTTGCTGCAATTGTTTTCCTCCCTTTCTTTTCTTTGAACCACTTCAGTCTCTTCTCGGGATGCAATTGCCAACAACGGTCATCATCATGCCCCTCCTTCTTGCAATGCTTGCAAGAGGTTTTCTCTTCCTTTCTTGCCACTGAATTTTCCTTCTTTCCATTCCACTTCCTTTTGTCCTCTTTCTTGGAAGACGATTCCCCTGATACACCAACACCTGTTTTCCCTGCTTCAATGTATGTCGCTTGAACAAAAACCTCATCAAGATAAGTAGGTCCAAACATGAATACAGTGTTTTGAATATGTGCAGGTAAACCTCCTATATACTTCATAAGAGTTTCTTGGATATGTAAAGGAATATCTAACATCAATTCCATTTTACAAAATCCATTTGTGTATTCTTGCACTGTTTGTCCTTTTCTTAGTTTTAAATCTTTCCATTCAATTAACGCTTTCTCTTTATAACCCAAAGGATAGAATCACTTTCTAAGTGAAGAAATAAAACTTTGCCATGATGGAAATACATTACCCACTTGTTGCGTGCCATTTGGAAACTTGCTTTGTCACCAGATGAGTGTTCTGCCTGCAAGTCTAAGTGATGCCAACTTGATCTGAGTTGCCTCATCCTTGATCTGTTTCACACTACAATAAACCTCCATCTCTCTTACCCAATTGTCAATTCTCTCTACATTAACTTCACCATCATACATGGGTAATTCGAATTTAACATCAATTTTTAATAAAGGCATTTCATTCTTATGTTTATGGACATGTTTCTTTGTAGTGGATTTAGAACTTGAACTTGAAGAAGAAGGAGAAGAAGGAGGTTAAGAAGGAATTTGAGGAGGATCCTCTCCTTCTTCACCTTTTCCCTTTGAATATTCACCTAGATTTGGTCTCTTCCATTCTAGGTAATCCTCAAACAAAACCTTCATCATCTCCAACATGGCGAAGAAATATTTTCGAAACTCTTTCTCATCATGAGAAAGTCCCTCTTCCGATGACATCTTCTCACTTTGAGAGGTTCTCTTTCTCAATCCAATCAATGGATTGTATTCAACAAGATCTCCTTCACCATGTTGTATCTTTTCCTTGGTTAACATGCAAAACTCAAATCCAAATATCAACTAGCTCTGATACCACTTGATCTGAAAAGATCTTTTAAATGACAATGGTTGAGTTATTATGCATGTGTTTATTAACTATTTAGGAAACCGAGTGAAAGAGGAAGAATTATAGAAGAAACATCACAACCATATGTAGATATATAGATCTGAAATAAAGAAAGAATAACAACAAACCATAGAACGTGAAAGTGATAACGGAGTTCGGCAATCTCTCCTACGTCTCCGGGCCTTTGTCTCAGTGGGTGAGGTTTTCTTATTTTTGTTCAAAGATTTATAAGTACATCACAATAGTGCCAAAAGGTTACAAAACTAATATCGTCTTGTTCTACCAGATCTCTAGAACCCAACAAAAGAAACAACACTAAAATCAGATGGCTGGAGCTCCCAAAAATGGACCTTAAAGGTGCGCTCTTCAATAACTTCCCTGAATAAAAATGGCTTTGGCTTGGCAAATATTCAGCATAAACCTGCTCTGAATGTCCTGGTAGCGCTACCCAGACATCTTATAGGGCACCTGGTCATGTGGCGCACATCCATGTGGCCCGGTGCTAGCCATTATGCATTGGCCCCCCTTCTGGAATCCGTCTCTGGTCATATGTAGTGGCCCACGTGGCCTCGGGCTAGCCTCCACGCACCATAAGTAGTTAAGCCCCCTGGTTATTAGTCGTGTGTTAATATCTTGTTCGGTGGGCTAGCCCGATCGACCGGGGGTAACCCCAAAACTCTGTGCGAAGGTATGGGCATATGCTACACAAGTCGTATGGAGGTTTTTTAGTTTTGGTTTAAGCACCGGGCTAACACTCCTCCCGCACGCCAACATAAAAACACAACCCACGATCATATAGTGTGGTCATATGAATTCTTCGAGGGGTGAGGCCTAGCCCCATCCCTAAAATCCACCAACGTAGCACTATATCCAAATTAAATATAAGTTTGTTGTCATATTTTAACAAGAGACACCAAGGGAAGGATGACTGGTTTGACCCTGCCAAGCCGTTGGCCCAGTGAGAGGTCGTGCGTTCAATTCCCAAGTGCTCCAACATTTTTGCAATAAAACTTGAACCAAACAATGGGTGCCACGTGGAAACCCATGTCTGGGCCACATGGCACCTCAACATTCACTGAAACCAATGCCATGTGTCAACCGTTGACTGGTCCAGTTGTCTTCCTCTGCCACGTGTCTTCTCCAACTGTACCATGCCACGTGTTTTATGGTCGTTCCATGTGTCACCCTTACAGTGTTGACATGTGTCACCCCTTGATTGGTCCACCTATCTAACACGTCATCAATCTATACGCCCAATGACCCTACCACATGTCACCTCTAGATGTTTCCACGTCAGAGCCAACTGTGCCTACTAGGTCAGTTGTATGGCCTATACAGTCAGCTACCACCTGGCACTATATGGATTGTACGGATTGTACAGTCATCAAATTTTTGCTTGTTTGGAAAAATGAACAGATTGTGATATCTAGATCATATGACGTTTGTTTGAGCTCATTCAAGTTGCGTTGTGTTCGTATCGTTGAGGCCTACTCACACGTCCGTTTTGAAGCATGGATAGCCATCCCACCCTTGGTGTCTCTTGTTAAAATACAACGAAAAAATTATATTTAAGTTGAGGACAATGCTAAGTTGGTGAAGTTTAGGGTTGGGGCTAGGACCTAAGCCTCAGAGAATTCATACGACCAAACTACATGATCATAGGTTGTGCTATTATGTTGGGGTGCGGGAGGAGTGTTAGTCTGATGCTTAAACCATAACCAAAAAACTTCCATATGAACTGTGTAGAATATGCCCATACCTTCGCACAGAGTTTCGGGGTTAGGCTCGGTCGATCGGGCTAGCCCACCAACCAAGGGCTTAACCCATGGCTAATAACCAGGGGTATTAACTACTTATGGCACATGGAGGCTATCATGAGGCCAGGTGGGCCACTACATATGACCAGAGACGGATTCCATAAGGGGGGCCAATGCATAATGGCTAGCGCTTGGCCACATGGATGTGTGCCACATGAATAGGATCCCTAGAAAAATGGGTTGCGCCCTAATATATTTGCAAAAAGTGGTTTTTATACCATATGTTAAGATTTTCTGGATTTATTCAACTGTTTTTAGAGATTTTGGTCATTTTTTGTGGATATTGGGCCCTTTTTGAGGCTAGATCTTGGGGAGAAGTTTGGAGATGGTTACCAAATTTAGATCTATATAAACCAGGGGTTCTTGAATCCATGGAGAGGACATTTAGAGTAGGGTTATGCTGAAAATTTTCCAAGCCAAGGCCATTTTTATGCAGGGAAGTTGTTGAGGAGTGCACCTTTGCGGGCCATTTCTGGGAGCTCCAGTCATCCGCCTTTAGTGTCGTTTCTTTTCTTGGGTTCTAGAGATATGGTATTACAAGACCATATCAGTTTTGTGACCTTTTTGTACTGATGTGATGTACTTATAACGCTTTGAATAGAAGTAAGAAAGCCTCACCCATTGAGAAAAAGGCTCAGAGACGAAGGCAAGATTGCCGAACTCCATTATCACTTTGGTGTTCTATGGTTTGTTGTTCTTCTTTCTTTATTTCATATCTGTATATGTGAACATGGTTGTGATGCTTCTTCTATAATTCTTCCATTTTCACTCAGCTTCCTAAATGGTTAATAAGCACATGCATAATAACTCAACCATTGTCATTTAAAAGATCTTTTCAGATCATAAACTAGTCAAGAAAATTTTTGGAAGCATAACAATACATCCAAAATTGATATCCCTCCCCCTTCCTCTCCATTTAATTTATAGGAAAATTATCCATTACACTTTTTCTCTCATGCAAAATTATTTAATTTTTAATGATTTAATTAAAGATTATTTACCCACTACACTTGTCACACTCTCCCCAAGTTGTACATGCTAATTCCCTTTTTATTTTATTTAATTAGACATTTCACCTCACATTCCCCAATTTGTTCCTATTTTTCCTCTTAGTTGTCCCTTAGTTCCCCAATCCCTCATTTAATTTGTGTCCCCTAACTAAATTTTAGTTTGAGTTGGTTTAGGAGCATTATTTTAGTTAGGATTTGTGGTTGATTGACTCAAGATGCTACTCTATGTGAACCATTTTATTTAAAAATCCATTTTATTATTTTCATGCACACATGTGCATCCACCCAACTTTTAAATGTTATTTCATTTTTTTTTCTAGAGTTTATTATTTCTCAATTCCCTTAACTTATTTAATAATTTAATTAGTCACTCATTTAGACGTAGACTCTTTGTTAGTTTTTCTAGTTCATATTGAATAATTAATTGCATATTCTTTCTAATGATGTCTAAATGTTATATTTTACTTTCCAAGCCTTATATATTTTTGTTGACTAAATATTTGATTACGTGACGTGCCCTTCAAGACGCACCTCCGTGCTCGAAGGGTTCCACTCGCCAATGTCTATTTTGGAAGTTTGCCCGACACTTGGAATCAACACTCCACTTGGTTGACCTTGTGAGAGACTAAGGGTTGTCTATGAAATAAGGATTACGCCTTATTGCACGCCCCTTAGAATTATTCATGAGAAACTGTCTCATTCTACCCTCAAAACATCATGGACCTCTAGGAATGAGGTAATCGTTAACCTTTGTTCAGGTCACGATGGGAGTGCTAGTAGGCTATGACAGGGAAGCTACCACACCTCTCCCTCATTTGTATGGTTCTGTGTATGGCCCCTTTACTCCATATGTGAGTCAAATTACCAGTCGTCACCATGCCTGCATACAAGTCCACTCCCTGACTCAATCCAGAGTCCAAGGAGGTCTATTGATGCCATCAACATCCTCAACCTGTCTTGTATCCTGCACACTCAGGAGAACTCATCAATAATACCTGTGAATATATATATCTAGAAATTAACATTTAATCCATTGACATCACAATATAACTCAAAATCAAAGTAAAATCATAATGTATCATAACCGGATCACTTTCTCACAAGTGTCCTCAAAGAATAAGTCAGTATAAAAATGTGCTCAGTGGAACTAGATGTTACATCTTATTTTAAACTTTGTCCTGAAGTTTTTACAGTCTAAATGAAAGAAATAAATGTATATGACACACATCTAAATATCCAATCTATCAAAAAAATAAGGAAACTGTTGATGCATCTCATATGTGTCCTCCCATGTAACTAAGTTTGGACTATAATTGTTCCATTGGACCTTGACCTGATCGACTATTTAGCACCACAGTTATCGAGTGTGATGGTCCAGTATGCAGATTGGTTCCACCATGAGATAACCCTTGTACAACACCTGCAAATAACTCAAGTCAATAATGTGTGACGGATCTGAAAGATAATGTCGTAAAACAGATACATGAAATACGTCATGCATACACCTCAAAGAATCAGGAAAGGCTAGTCGGTAAGCCATGGGTCCTTTCATTTCAACAACTTTGAAAGGTCCCACAAACCTAGGAGATATTTTAGCAACCTTTCCAAACTTAATCAAACTCTTATACAATTTCACCCGCAAGAAAACTTTGTCACCAACCTCATAACTGCGGTAAATGTGATGTGCATCAGCATAACTGATCTGAATTATTTTGAGAATGACATGAAGGCAGAAATATAACTGAGATATAACAATTAAATACCTAAAAATATAGAAGAGAACACATAAGTACAGTGAAACCCAACTTCTATTACTGAATAAGATAGAAAAACATTGTAGAGCACAAAATGGAAAAATGGGGTAGCTTATCTCTAAAAAGAAAGAGATGTTGGCTATGCTTCATTCACAAGAACCCTTACATCACACTCCATTTCATGCTTAAAGGGCCTCCTTCACCTCAATTATATATGAGAGATTGAGAGGAGAAAAATTCCCATGATGCATGTGGGATAAATTAGACTAAGTTAATTAAATTCCATAGGCATGTAAAATATTAGGGCTTCTCGGACGATCACCCATCCCAGTACTAATATAGCCCGAGCACGCTTAAATGCAAAGTTCTAATGGGATCCATTGCATTAATGCTATGTTGTAGGAATGTACATATAACCACTAGGAAATCATTACATTATGTTTGTAATTAACAAATGAAGATGACATTACATTACATTCCTCATCAAAAGGGTGAATATCATGGTTTATCAAAACCACAAGCTGAAGATGGTGATTCAATGAAAAAGGTGGATGGCCATTGAGATCCATATAGATCATCCCTCCCCCCTTAGGAAGCAATGGTCCCCATTACTTCAAGTTACCTTGGGAGATGGGGAGACTTCTACTAAATCTGAAGCTTGGTGCATTGCTTGCATTGCTGAAGAAGTTGCCATGCTTAGCTCATTGAAGGTTGTCATGAACCTGTTTCTAGACGGGTTGGATCCATTCAATCAATATAGTTGCATGATATACCTAAGTGTGGGAGGACTCTATCGTTGAAGATGAAACATTAAGAGTATGAAGGGTTATGTTACAAACTTGCTTGACTGGGTAGTGTGGAGGCACCCCTGTAGGTGCAACAAGAACATCTTGATACTCTTATACAATCTTGTTGATCTGATTCTGCTGGATAGAAATTTCTTGGTCTGAGGTTGCAGTGGTTGTAGTGTCCTTCTATTCACCTTCTGATCAGACTATGAAGAGGCTAAACTTTATAGTATGAGAGATTACTTTGTGGCATTATTTTGGTGGGACAATAGTCGGAACTGCATTTGGTATTCGATATAGATGACTCCTCAGAGTAACAATGATTCTATAGGGTCGAGACTCGTAAATGGCATGACGCCTCCAAATATATGGTTGGCCTAATAGAACATCACATACTTCTAGTGGGGCAACATCACACAATACCTCATCCTTAAAGGGCTTGATGTCGTAGGACATGCGACACTATTGGATGACACGAATATCTTGACCCTAGCGAAGCCACTCGATGTTGTATGGTTGTGGGTGTGGTGTTGTTGGAAAATCCAACTTCTTGACAACCTCTGTTGAGATGATGTTATTTTGGCTTCCGCTATCAACAATAAAATGAAGTGGGGTCCACTTCACCCACATTTGTGAATGGAAGAGTCATTCCCCGTCCTCAAGATCTTGTTTTGGTTGGATTGTTGCAGTTGTGTTAGTAGAAGTGGGTTCTCCATTGATGATCTGTCTCCTTTTATTATTTTCTAAATCAGTATCCAAGTCGAGGTTTGGTTCTTTGTCTTTGAGCTCGATCACCAATGACTATATTGAGTGGCATTCATCAGTGTTGTGACAAGGGTTGTTGTGGAACTCACACCACTTTCTAGTGTCTTTCTTATACTTCATGTTACCCTTCTTTTCTTGCATATGGGACTAGCTATCTTGAGGTTGGCCTTCCTTGCTCTGTCCATGTTTCTCCTGCTTACTTTGCTTCTTGAATTTATGCTCAATTTTGAATGCATATCGATAAGAAACTCCCAATGAGGAGATGTCCAATAAATATGTATGTGTTTGGATGAACCTGTGTAGACCACTGTGGTACTTCAAAACCAAGTTTCCCTCAGAGTCTTTGATACCCAGATTTGAGAGAAAGGTATGAAATATGTTGGTGTAGTCCGACACCATCTGGTCTCTTTTCTGACACAGAGTATGTATTGGTCATCATGTTTTCTGAAAGGGTAGAACTCCTCCTTTAGGGAATCTACAAAGGCCACCCAAGTGGGTTCTCTCCCAAATAGTGTAGATTCATATGCTATGTACCTCTCCGAGTAACCATCCCACCAAGATTTAACATGGGGAAGGTCTTTAAGGAGCGCGAAGGTGATCTTTTCACTTTCGGAAATTTTTTGGACAGAGTAATAACCTTCTAGCAGATTCAACTATTTATCTAGAGCATATGCATCTATCTAGCCTTCAAATAAAGGGATATCAAAATTCACTTGTACCTTTAAGGGTGTCGCACTTTTGAAATGGTTGCTTGTTGAATATACCTCGGTTGGCACCATCGGTAGTCTTCGAAGGATCTGAAAGAAGTTGTCCATCATCTTGTTCCTTTGTCGCACAAGGGATTGCTCGAGAAACATCTTGAAAGGATCTCATGCTTTGTCATCTCTCTTTTCTTCCACCAGGGGAGGCCGCTTGGGATAGTGAGAGTGGTTATCCTCAAGAAAAAATAGCTCAAGACCCAAATCTATATACATTGACCTCATCAGGAACCTGCTCTGAGAAATGACAAGGAGAAGACTACACTGATACCACTGATCCGGATTATTTTGAGAACAACATGAAGGAAGAAATATAATTGAGATATAACAATGAAATACACAAAAATATAGAAGAAAACACATAAATACAGTGAAACCCAACTTCTGTTATTGAATAAGATATAAAAACATTGTAGAACACAAACTGGAAAAATGGGGTAGCTTGTCTCTAAAAAGAAAGAGATGTTAGCTACTCTTCATTCACAAGAAGATTTACATCACACTTCATTGCATGCTTAAAGGGCCTCCTTCACCTTAATTATATATGAGAGAGTGAGAGGAGAACAATTCCCATGATGCATCTGGGATAAATTGGACTAAGTTTATAAAATGTCATAGGCATTTAAAATAATAGGACTTCCCGGGCAGTCACCCATCCTAGTATTAATCTAGCCTAAGTGCACTTAACTGCGGAGTTCTAATGGGATCCAATGCATTAATGCTATGTTGTAGGAATGTACATATAAGCGCTAGGAAATCATTACATGATGTCTATAATTAACAAATGAATATGACATTACATTCCATTCCCCATCAAAAGGGTGAATATCATGGTTTATCAAAACCACAGACTCAAGATGGTGATTCAGTGAAAAAGGTGGATGGCCACCAAGATCCATTTGGATCAATAACTCTTTTGTCGATCTTGTGCTTCTTTAATTCTTTGTATTATAGTTCACTTCTACTCTTCCATTTATTGGATTAATTTTGTTCCTACCAGAACTCTATCCTCTAATCGATCCCAACTCAGAGGTGTCTGACACAGTCATCAGTAAAGAAACTCAAAAGGTTCCATCTTAATTGAACTCTGATAATTGTTTTTGTACGCACATTCTACCAATGGTAAGAATACTTCCCAGCGTTTATGTTGATCCATTACATACATTCATAACATATCCTCTAAAATATGATTATATCTTTCTATTTGTCCATCTATCTCTGGGTGATATGCCATGCTAAAATTCAATTTTGTTCCCAAAGACTCTTGGAAAATAGTCCAAAATCATCCAGTAAACATTGATCCTTGATCGGATATGATCTTTCTTGGTATATCGTGAAACCTCACAATATCGCTAACAAAAACTCTAGTTATGTCTGGCACTGATACGTTATATAAATTGGAATAAAGTGTGAACTCTTTGTCGGAGTGTCAATGACCACAAAAATAGAGTCGTGTCTCCTTGATCTCAGTGACAATCCAACAATAAAATCCATCGAAATGGCTTCCCATTTTGATTCAAGAATCACGTGTGGTTGTAACAATCTCGCTAGATGTCTATGTTCAACTTTCACTGCATCCACATCAATACCTTCTCCAAATATGATGTCCCAAATAATGGATCTTTGTCTGGTAAAAAGAACACTTTGACAACTTCTCTACAACTTGTTTTCTCTTAGACACTGTAGTGTTAGGAAGCAGAAGAAAAACATAGCATATAACAGATCATAAAACAAGCAATATCAAACACACATTAAACCAAGAACATCAATCATACACTTGACACGGTTATTTATGTGGCAACCCAATGAGGGAAAAACCACGTGAAATGATAGTCGGTATTATTATTATTCAAGGGAGAATTACAATAGCCATCACAGGCATACAACCACCCTCTCCTCACATACACACTTCACTACACTCTACACACATTGCACTCACACCTCTATGGATATGCTTGTTTATATAACATCTATCACTCAGTTACACATACTGATCATGAATAGACCACATAGTTACATGAACAGTTCATAAATAGATTGCATGCATGCACATTAACATAGATGCATGCATTTGCATGTGACTGCATGAGGAATTTCATTGGCATGTTTCCAACATGTAGAACCAATCTCAAGTGTTCATCGTGCTCTTCTTCCATCCAAGAATAAATCAGTATGTCGTCGATAAATACTTGTACAAACATGTCCAAGTATTCACAAAATACCCCATTCATCGAACTCACAAATATGCCCAGGGCATTCGTCAATCCAAATGGTAAAATAGTAAACTCATAGTGTCCAAATCTCATTTTAAATGTGGTCTTAGGTATATCTTCCTCTTTAATTCACAACCGATGATATCCCGATCTCAAGTCAATTTTTGAAAACAAATTTGCTCCCTTCATCTGATCAAATAAATTGTCAATCCTCGACAACAGATGTTGGTTCTTGATCGTCGCTTTGTTTAGTTGATGATATTCAATACAAATACTCCACGATCCATCCTTATTTATAAAAAAATGTATTGACGCACACCACGGTGACACACTTGGACATATAAGTCCCTGTAACACACCCATGGTGGGGTGTCAAAATTTATTTCTTCTTAAGAAAATCAAAACCCCTATTCAGGGTCTCTATTCCATTATGCTATTCCAGAGCTTTCCAACCACGGTCTCCATGCTCTGAACTGAGCTCAGAGATGGCATATACCCTCTCCCAAGTTCTTTGGGTGTTCATTGGTCGAGGCCACAAGGCTTCCACATGGGTCTGACTCAACATGTTTCTCCCTGAGTCCTTCGATATCCCAGATCTTCTAGCGTCCTTAATTATATGGCGTAAATCCATCCACCAACAAATATAACGACTGGACTTGGTCCTCGACTAACTCACAGGTTGATGGCGGGTTCGGCCTTCGACCTTTGGTATTTGAGTTCTAGGCAGGGATGATTTTAAGGATGAAAATTTATATTAAAATTTAGAAACATGGGCTAATATTACTAGTCCTTAATATGAAAAATGTAAAATGTTTGGTGATAGTTTTGTAAAAATATTCAAATTTCTAAGGATTTAATATAGATTCGATAAAATTTTGGCGATTTGTAAGGTAAAATGATTTTATTCTATGGAATTTGAGCGAATCATTTTTAGAAAAAATGGAAATTAGCGAATCATTTTTTGGGAAAAACCATGGGAAATTAGCCCATTTGCGAAATTTAGCCCCTAAAATCATCTATGGTTCCAGGCCTAGCCCCTTCCATCCATCCATACTCGCATATGACCGCGGCTATGACCAGACACCAAGACAACATGTGCCAAGACAACCACCACACGAATCCTCTGGAGTGGAAAATCTTCGAAGTTCATAATCCAACGTCGAATGTCCTCAGAGATTTTGATGGCCCTAATTCATTTCAAGACTTTGGCGTTCGGGAGTTTCAAACGCTCCAAATCCTTTTTCCTCTGAAGTACTCCATACCCAGAGTCACAGATCGAGCACCACGCATCCCCTTCCAACAGACGATTCTGATGGACTTTGGAACTTCAAAACTTTAGGCCTTTAGGACTTCCATCCTCGTGTTCCTCTCGAATGATATTCTTTAGAGTTAACGATCTACTACCACATTCCTTCTTGTGTCGACAAATAGGATATACTTTGGCACTTCGACACTTTGGGGATTTTCGAAATACCTCAAATCCTCCGGAGTCCCAAAGTATCGGACTCCCAAAATCCCAGTCATTTCACCAAACACATGGGCGAGGTGGGCATGTACTAGAGGCTGACATGTATCTGGGTCAGGAGCGACACGTAACCTTTTCTGGGATGACACGTATCACGTTAAAAAAGGGCTATAGGGTGTGTGATGTGCATGAATCCAAGTGGCACGTGGCTCATCAATATTAAATCCACGTCACCAAAGATGGCATCACTGCGCCTCATCACTCCGGTTTGATCATCTTTCAACCTCCCTCATATTTTCACGGTCGAGATCTGTCCAATACCGATTTGTTCAGGAATCGACAGTTCACAATGATTGTAGGGCCCCAACTTGCTCACTCTTTATTGGAGAGCTCAATCTCCGCAATATGAAAATTTCTCACCTGAATCTGTCTAATTGTGGTCGTTGATCCTCTACTCTAGTGAGATCAATGGTGTTGGTTGATTGTGGGTTGTGAACTATCACGTTCACTAATTTCACCTTCTTACTCCACAATGATTCCCATCCATCGATCTCTATTCTCAGATCAACGATTCACAGTGATTGCGGGGCTCGATCTCTGCAATATGGAAAGTGCTCACCCAACTTTGTCTAATCATGGTCGTTAATCCTTCACCCCGACGAGATCAACGGTGATGGTTGACTGCGGGCCATGAACTAACACGTCCACTAATTTGACCTTCATGCTCCACAATGATTCCCAACCATCGATCTAATCAAGCGGCTAGTGTTGGATTTGTTAACACCAATGGATCTTTGAGTCGATCCAATGACTAAGATAGGTTTTTCTCCCAGTGAATGTCTCGCATTCATCTCCTATTCCAGGTTCTTGATTCATCTACAACTCTTTTTACTGAGGGGGTTCGAGTAACTTTGACTATCGTGAAGTTTGACATCCGAGGGCGTCGAACTCCCAAAAATCCAAAACCATTATGAGCTAGTTCCTTTCAGGCTTAGCGTAGGGTTCCTAGACCCTGGTCACATGGACCTTCAGATGACTCTTGGGCTATGAGCTCTACTTTTAGATGGGTTTTGGTTAATTCCATGGGTGTGAATTCAAGGTCTCTCAGGCTACTGGTATGAAGGAAACAACTTCCTAACTCGCAGAACTTTAAGTTCTGAAATAGGGCAAGGTAAACTTGTGAGGTTACCGAGATGGTAGTAGTGCTAATAGGCTTTCTCCGACTTTGGAGCTGTGAGGTATCTCCCTGGGGAAAACACCTTCGAGAGATAAACTAGGTCATACGGGAAAAGCAAAAGCATAGGTTCTCAAGGAAGCCAACGTATACACATAACTTAACCATTTCAATACAAAAAACATTTATAGATATGTAAATATATTCATGCAACCATTAATTCCCAATTCAATGCATAGAGTATGAAAACACTTATCAGAATTAGATAATGTGAAGGACTACTGGAAGGGGTGCCCATTTCCACCCAACCTTAGGCTCAGTCACTCCTAATGGATTTACCACTAGCCACCCCTGAGCTAGACCATGATGATTTTAGATTGAATCTCTTATTTCAACACAAATAGATAGGGATGAAGGTTAATCTCCTTCTCCTGACTCAGTCTCTATTTCTCACGATCATAACACACTCGTTTTCATAGTTCTTCCTCGAACCCAAGAGCTTAGTCTCTTGTCTCTGCACTCTTTGGAGGCCCTCTTCTCTCAATCCACCATGGATTCCTTTCTTTCCTTTCTCAACAATATTGCATGTGGCCCGAATCCCCAGTCTGTGGTTAGGTATGGAAGCCTTACAGATGGTCGGTCTGGCCCATCCCCTCAGTAACTCTTGAGGAGGTATTCCGAGCTACTAGCTTGACTATAATTCATTCCTGGGTCAGAGAGTTGTTATGATCCTGAGCAATCAAATCCAACAAAGTACTAGTCCAGTGGAAGTTAACACAACCATTCCTAGTCCCCTCCACTATCTCTTTCATATAATTTGTGGTATCTCTTAGCACATCCCCTTCTCCAGCAGTCATGCAAAACTTATCCATTTTCTATTAAATAACAAAATTTACATTCATCGATCTTTTATACAAAGGTCCATCGAATCAAACATTCACATATTTTAGTTTTCCATAGTCTCGTGGCCAATATAGTTATATTTATAAACTGGGGGAAACAGGGTGTTACAATTCCCTCCCCCTTAAAGGAACATTGCCCTTGATGTTCTATCTATCAACATGCTATGTATATACAGAGGTAAACAAAATTGGATATGCTTGTCTCATGGCATCCTCCATTTCCCACGTAGCCTCATCTAGGCCAAAGTGTTTCCACTGCACCTTGACCTGTGCAATGTTTCCTGAGTGAGGTTTCCTTCCTGTCTAGTATGCATTGAGGTTCTGGCAAGAATTCTCCCTCCATCTCCACCTGGACTAGAAAATAGTCAATTATATGATTAGAATCATGTTAATTTTTCTTCAATAATGAAACATGGAAAACATTATGTGTCTTTATTGTGGGAGGGAGTACTAGCCTATAGGATACAGGTCCCACTCGATTTAAGACATCAAAGCTTCCACAATACTAAGGTGCCAACTTAGAACAAGATCCCATTCTCAGGGAACTCTTCCTGGATCTAAATTTGAGATAGACATGGTCTCCTGTCTTGAACTCTCTGGGAGTTCTCTTTCTGTCGGCGTAGCTCTTCTATCTATCCTGAGAAATTTTCAGATTTTGTTTTATCTGAATCACTTGTTGTTTCATTTCTTTTAGCATGTCTGGTCCTATTGTAATTCTATCCACTGGATTACTCCAGCTGATTGGAATCTTGCATTTTCTACCATAGAGGGCTCATCCTCAGTGACTCTTGATAACCGTTGTTGTAGGAAAATTATACCAATGGCAGGTAGTCTTCCCACTTATTAGGATGATGCATTAAACACATCCTGAACATGTCTTCTAATATTTGGCTTACTCTTTCTGTCTATCCATTATTTTGTGGGTGATAGGATGGGATAAATAGCAATGTAGTCTCAAGACCAACCATCAATGATTTCCAAAATATTGAAGTGAATTTTGTGCCTCTGTCGGATACAATCTCTCTAGGCATGCCATGCAGTCTGAATATCTCCTTCATGAAGATATTGGAAATATATATTTCTTTGCAAGTCGACTTGACAGGAACGAAGTGAGCAGACTTGCTCAATTTTCCCACCACTACCATGATGGCATCATTCTGCTTAGCCGATTTTGTTAATCCGATGATTAAATCCATGGAAATGGTTTCCCATTTCCATTCTGGAATTGGTAGAGTCTGTAACAACCTTGTTGGGTGCCGTTTTTCTTCCTTAACTTGTTGGAATTCTAGGCACTTAGCTAGATAGTCATCTATGTACTTTTTCAGTCCAGGCCAATAGAATTGTTTCCTAGTGGTCGTGATCATTTTCTGATATCCTGGGTGACCAATATATGGTCTCTTGTGTAGTTCATCCATTATGAACCTCTTCAAGTCATCACAAATTGGAATATACAATCTATTTCTATAGGTCAGTAGGCCTTCATTGAGCATCTCATAGCCTTCATAATTTATCCCTGTAGGCTCTTGCCTTAGGTATGATGTCACGGTCTTGAAGAATGCATCTGTTTCTTGTGCATTCCTGATTATTTCCCTAACATCTATTTCACAGGTTCTTACTGTTGCCAGGTGAATCATTTTCACACTTCTTCTAAATGCATCAACCACCCTGCTTTCCTTCCCTTTGATGTGTTTGATTTTGAAATTGAACTCACTAAGGAAAGCCATCCACCTAGATTGTCTAGCATTGAGTTTTGGTTGATCAAACAGGTGACTCAACCCACAATGGTTTGTCATAAGTACAAATCTCCTACCCAGGAGGTAATGCCTCCACATTTTTAAAGCATGCACTATGGAAACCAACTCTAGATCATGGGTCACATAATTGATTTCATGCTCATTCAATTTCCTAGATTCGTAGCAAATTACACATCCTTCTTACATAAGGACTCCTCTGAGCCCTTAATTGTAGGCATCTATACACACAAGGAAGTCATTATCAGGGTCTATAATATTCAACATGGGTGCATGGGTCAGAAGGTATTTCAGTTCCTGAAATCTTTCTTCACATTTTGATTTTCAAGTGAATTTAACCCCCTTTTTTTCGGAGGGCACTAATTGGACAACCAATCTTGGAAAATCCTTTTATGAACCTTCTATAATATCCTGCTAAGCCCATAAAGGATCTGATATCAAATAAATCCTTTGGGGTAGTACATTCCATAATAGATCTGATCTTGTCAGGGTCTACTGCCACCCCTTCTTCCGAAATAACATGGCCCAAGTAATGTACTTGCTTCTGGAAAAAGTCACACTTGCTAAACTTAGCATAGAGTTGATGCTCTTTTAGTACTTGAAGTACAAGTCTAAGATGTTATTCATGCTCCTCTCTATTCTTGGAGTAGATTAAGATATCATCAATGAAAACCAATACAAATTTGTCTAGGAATTTGTTGAGTACATTGTTCATCAAGGACATAAAAGTGGTGGGGGCATTGGTTAATACAAATGGCACCACCACAAATTAATAGTGACCATACCTTGTCCTAAAGGTTGTTTTGTGGATGTATTCATCCTTGATTCGGACTTGATGGTATTCATACCTCAATTCAATCTTTGAGAAAATGGAATCACCCCCTAATTGGTCGAACAAGTCATCGATTCTTGGTAAGGGGTACTTGTTCTTTATGGTTGTCTTATTGAGTTGTTTATAATCTATGCACAGTCGGAGTGTGCCATCTTTATTTAAAAAAAAAAGGTTGGTTCTCCCCATGCAGACACGCTGGGTCGGATGTATCCTTTTCCCATCATTTCCTTTAGTTGTAGCTTGAGATCAAATAACTCGGGTGTACTCATCCTATAGGGTGTCCTAGACACTGACACTACTCTTGGTGCAAGTTCTATCAAGAAGTCAATGTATCTTCTCAGAGGTAGACCCGATACCTCTTATGGAAACATGTCTCTATACTCTCATAATATGGGGTGGTCCTCTAGGTTTGGTTTTTCATCCTCAACATATTCCAAAACCTGTATTTCATATAGAGGACATCCCTTTCTGCAATACTTTTTCATTTGAAGGGTTGATATTTGTCTCATTGAGACATGCTTATGAATCCCTTGGAGGGTCATCTTTCTCCCTTCTTCATTTACACATTCTAAAGTTTTATGGTAATAGTCCAACTTAGTTTTATAAGTAGCTAACCATTCCATACCAATCAACAAGTCATAAGATCCTAAGGGAAGTATGTTAAGGGTCGCTCGGGTGGGCAATCCACCCATGATGAATTGGAAAGCTAGTATGACCTCTGCTACTTTTCTTTTGCTTCTAGTGGCTAGTTGTACCAACCATGACTTAACATGTCTAACTGGTTGCAATTTACACTTATAAACAGTCTGAGGGGCCACATAAATCAAATTAGAACCAGGGTCAATTAAAATAGAAACTAGACGGTTGGCGATCATACCTTCCATCTCCACCACTAAAGCTTGGTGGTCGGCTTGTTTATTATCCAAAGCCACATAAATCCGTGGCATGCTCCTAGAAACGTCATTGACTATGGTAGCTTCTTAGATGTTGTAGACTCTCATAATGTTATGTTCTCTATGTGGGAAATCCCTCAACAAATGTTCTTCTCTACACCCCCAACATTTCAAGGGTTCTCTCTTTGGGTTATTAGTCTTTCCTAGGGTTGATCCAAAAGGTTTATTTCCACTATGAGAGGGGAAATTATGTTTATACACACTTCGGGTAGGAAGGCTCATCCTTGAATCCTTCCTATAGCTCTTAAATCTTGAGGATTTAAACCCCTTTTTCTTAAATCCCAAACTACTCTTCTTCTTCCAGTTCTCGCAAGGCTCTGTCTGACACCCAAATTGTTCATAACAATACCTTGCCTTCCGTATAGTGTCTTCTAAGGTCTTTGGCTCATCAAACTCAATCCTATTCCAGTAGGTTTGAGGTAACCCATTGATAAATCATTGCACTTTTACCTTTTCATATTTTATGTAGGGTACATACCTCAACATCTCAAGGAATTTATTGACATATTCCTTTATGATGAGTTGTCCTAGCTTGAGTTCATAGACCTCCTTAGTATTCCCATCAAATTATTTCTCTGACAAATACTTATTCTTGAAGTTTTTCTCAAACTGTTTCCATGATAAGTCCTCTTCATGGATTCCCTACACATTCTTAATATCTTCCCACCAAATGGAATCCTTTCCATTCAGGTTGAAGACGGTTATTGGAGCCTTCAAGTTTTCAGAATAGTCATGAAATCTAAAGTACTTCTTTAAACCAAGAAGACAAGATTCTGCCTCTTCCCCTTTATCAATATATCCATTGAATAAGGGTGTTTTGGCTTTCTTGAACTCTTCAGGGTCATAAATTTTGGAATGCTTTCACTTATTTCCTTTATTCTGAGAATGTGAGCTAGTTTTGCTACTAGAAGATCCCTCAGAGTTGCCAGTTCCCTTTCCATAGGACTCTCCCGATGAGTGTCCCCTGCCTCCAGGTTGGGTCTTCCTCGAGGTACTTCTCCCTATGTGGCCACTTATGGGACCATAGTTTTTTATTTTAGGTGGACTTTGATTTCTCTCTGTATGTCGCCAGTCCACATGACTGGTTGCAGGTCCATGTTGTAACTACCTCTGTATATCAGATAAGATCTGCAACAAGACTGCATTTATTTCCATTTGTTTTTCTTTCTCCTTTATCAATCTCTTGTTGTCATCCTTGCAACTCTATAATTCGGCCATAAGGCTCCTTACAGTTTCAGCTAGATCTGGAGGGGTCTCCACCGCCCTCCTCTCAACAGACTCTTCGTCTTTATTATGGGAGCCATCCCCCACTTCATGGCGCATCACCATCCTTTATTCTTGTGGTTTCCCGTGATTCATTGACTGTTGGAGTGATGAAAAAACACTTGTTGTTAGCTAAAATTATATTAGTTCATGAACAACACATAGTTCATTTTTTTTAAATACACACACAAAATAGAAATTTGTCATTCTTTTCTTTAGTAATAGTTTGACCAGACTCTTTAGGAAATAGGTAAGGTAGGGTGTCACCCTTAAGGTTTTATTTAAAAACGATTTTTAAGAGACTCTTCCATGAGACCAAGTAAGCCAAGTGTTGTAACCATGCTCTGATACCAATTTATAGCACACCCATGGTGGGGTGTCGAAATTTCATTCTTCTTAATAAAATCAAAACCCCCATTCAAGGTCTCTATTCCATTATTTTCTTCTAGATCTTTCCAAGCACGGTCTCCATGCTCCGAATTGTGCTAAGAGATGGCATATACCCTCTCCCAAGTTCTTCGGGTGTTCATTGGTCGAGGCCACGAGGCTTCCACGTGGGTCCGACTCAACATGTTTCTACATGAGTCCTCTGATATCCAATATCTTCCAGCATCCTTAATTCTATAGTGAAAATCCACCCACCAACAAATCCAATGACTAGACTTGGTCCTTGACTAACTCAGAGGGTCACAAGGGGTTCGATGTTTGAGCTTTATGATTTGAATTCCAGGCCTAGTCTCTTCCATCCATCCATACTCACATATGACCACGGCTATGACCAAACGCCAAGACAACAGGAGCCAATACAACCACCGCACGAATCCTCCAGAGTGGCAAATCTCCAAAGTTCAGAATTTGACGCAGCGTGTCCTCAGAGATTTTGATGGCCCTAATTCAATTCGGTACTTCAATGTTCAGGAGTTTTGAATGCTCCCAAGACTTTTTCCTTCGAATTACTCCATACCCGGAGTCACAGAACGAATGCCACACATTGCCTTTCAATGGATGGTTCCAATGGACTTCAACACTTTGAAACTTTAGGCCTTCGGGACTTCACTCCTCGTGTTCCTCCAAAGTGCTCTTCTCCAGAGTTAATGATCTATTGCCACGTGCCTTCCTATGCCGACGATTAGGATCTACTCTGACACTTCGACACTTTGGGGATTTTCGAAGCACCTCAAATTCTTCAGACTCCCGAACTCCCAGAATCCCAGTCATTTCACCAACCACATGGGTGAGGTGGGCATGTGCCAGGGGATGACATGTAGCTAGGTTAGGGGTGAAACATGTCGTTGTCTGGGATGACACGTATCACATTCAAAAAGGGCTATAGGGTGTGTTATGGGCATGAAACCAAGTGGTACGTGGTTCATGAAGATTAAATTCATGTCACCATGGATGGCGTCACTGTGCCTCGTCGCTCTGGTCTGGTCATATTTCAACCTTCCTCATATTTTCATGGTCGAGATCTGGCCAATACCGATTTGTTCATAGATCGAAGATTCACAGTGATTGCGGGGCCCCAACGTGCTCGCTCTTTATCAGAGAGCTCAATCTCCACAATCTGAAAAGTTCTCGCCCGACTATGTCTAATCGTGGTCATTGATCCTCCAACCCAGTGAGATCAAATATGTTGGTTGATTGTGGGACATGAACTAGCACGTCCGCTAATTTCACCTTCACGCTCTACAATGATTCCCATCCATCGATCTTTGTTCTTAGATCAATTGTTCACAGTGATTGTGGAGCCAAATCTACGCAATCTAGAAAGTGCTCGCCCAAATCTATCTAATCATGGTTGTTGATCCTCCACCTTGATGATATCAATGGTGTTGGTTGATTGTGGGCCGTGAACTATCACGTTCGCTAATTTCACCTTCGCACTCTACAATGATTCCAAACCATTGATCTAATCGAGAGGTTGGTGTTTGATTCGTTAACTCCAATGGATATTTGAGTCGATCTGACAATTGAGATAGGTTTTCTTCCTGATGAACGGTTCACATTCATCTCCTCTGTCAGGTTCTTGATTCATCTATGACTCTTGTTACTCAGAGGGTTCAAGTAACTTTGATTATTGCAAATTTTGACATCCTAGGGCATCGAACTCCCAAAACTATGAAACCATTATGAGATAGCTCCTTTCGAGCTTAGTGCAGGGTTCCTATACCTAGGTCACATGGAACTTTAGATGACTCTTTGGATATGAGCTCTACTCTTAGATGAGTTTTGGTTAAGGTTGTGGGCGTGAATTCAATGTCTATCAGGCTATTGGATTGAAGGAAACACCTTCCTAAGTCACAGGACTTTAAGTTCTAAAATAGGGCAAGGTAAACTCCTGAGGTTACCGAGATGGTAGCAGTGCCAAGAGGCTTGCTCCAACTCTGGAGATGTTAGGTAGCTCCCCGTGGAAAACACCTTCGAGAACTAAACTGGAGCATATGGTAAAATCAAAAGTGTAAGTTCTCAAGGAAGCCAATGTATACACATAACTTAACCATTTAAATACATAAAAAATTTATAGGTATGTAAATACATGCATGAAACCATTAATTCCCAATTCAACTCATAGAGTATGAAAATACTTATCAGAATCAGATAACATGAAGCAACTACTGGAAGGGGTGCCCGTTTCCACCCAACCATAGGCTCAGTCACTCCTAACAGATTTACCACTAGCCACCCCTAAGCTAGACCATGATGATTTTATAATGAATCTCTTCTTCTGACATAGAAATAGATAGGGACGAAGGTTACTCTTGCTCTCCCGACTCAGTCTCTATTTCCCATGATCATAACACACTCTTTTTCACAGTTATTCCTTGAACCCGAGAGCTCAGTCTCTTGTCTCTTCACTCTTCACAGACTGTCTTCTCTCCATCCACCATGCCTTCCTTTCTTTCCTTTATCATCAAGATTGTGTGTGGCATGAATCCCTAGTCTGTGGTTAGGTATGGAAGCCTTACAAATGGACGATCTGCCCCATCCCCTCATTAACTCTTGAGGAGGTTTTCCCACCTACCAGCCTGAATGTAATTCATTCTTGGGTCAGAGGGTTGTTCTGATCCTGAGCAATTAAATCAAAAAAAGTAATGGTCTGGTGGAATTTAACACAACCATTCATGGTCCCCTCCAGTATCACTTTCATAGCATTCATGGTCTCTCTTAGCACATCCCCTTCTCCAACATTCATGCAACACTTATCCATTTTCTATTAAAATAACAAAATTTACATTCATCGACCTTTTATACAAAGGTCCATCAAATCAAACATTCACACATTTGAGTTTTCCATAGTCTCTTGGCCAATATAGTTATATTTACAAACTAGGGGAAACAGGGTGTTACAGTCCCAAGTCTAACAATTCCTTTAATTTGATTTTCAACTCTTGCAATTCAGGCATTGACATCTGATATGACGTTCTTGCAATCGGTTTTGTTCTAGGTTTCAACTCAATGGTAAACTCTAATTCTCTTTCTGGCGGTAAACCTGGTAGTTCCTCCAGAAATACATCAGAAAACTCTAACACTACATGAAGGTATTCTAATCCTTCTGTGCCCCCCTTTTTCGTTAAGCGCTAAGATGGCATATAGCTTGCATCCCTTATGCAAAATTTTATGTAATTGTTAGGAAGAAATAAATCTCATCGACACTCAGTTTCTTCCCACAATTACTCTACTCTGTCCCAAATCATCAATCAAACTCAAGTGTTTTGTCTTACAATTAAGTATCGCGTCATGCAATTCTAACCAATCCATTATGATCTCTACATCAGAAGATACCAAGATTTTAACATACAAGTTTACACTTGTCACTAAGTCACCCAAGTTAATGTTACAATCCTTAACTTTTCCTCCAACCTTTTGCTTGGCACTAGATGTCATTTCCACATGTCTAAACTCATCCTGTTCGACTTCCTTCACCTTAATTCTTTTAAGCGCAACACTAGATATAAAACTCTCAGTATCTCCTGGATCTATCAAAACACTAAGTTGCCTATCTGTTATCGTACCTAAAGTCTCGAGCACTATAGACTGATGCTCGTCCTGGCAGTTATTAATCGTTGCATGAATCCTACGTGCCTTTCCCAAATGTGTGATTGTTGTAGGTCCTAATGATCTGACAACTCTTACCTTCTCAATAGGATAGTCTCTTTGGTAATGTGTCTCTCCACATGTCCAACATCCATTCTTCGATTCAGTGCTCCTAGTCCCAAAAGTAGAAGTTGTTGGCCTCAGAGTCTATTTTACTGGTCTATGTTGCATACCAAATCTAAACTGTTGTTGCTATGGATGGCATTGTTATTGTTGTTGTGTTCTAAAAGGATTCCTCTGATAAGGAGTCTTTCGAAGTAGTGTCGAGAATACAGGTCCTCTGGGAGTATCATGGTGCCTAGAAGTCTGTTTGTCTGGTGTTTGATGTTGTGGTGCTCTAGGTGGCACCTGTCATGTCTATCTAGAAGGAGTCCTTCCCTGAAACTCACTGTTCATATCTTCCTGAGAAATGAGGAGATTCTGAACTGCATCATGCAATGTTTGAGACATCAAGATCCTCACTTTCGCATGAATTTTGAAGTTGAGGCTGAACATAAACTTGTTAACCTTTACTTTCTTAGTGTTCATATGTGGAGCATATCTGAGTAGCTCCATGTACCTGGCATCATACTCTAGTATTGTACGACTACCCTATCGTAAGGTGTTGAAATCATTAAGCTAGTGCTCAACAAATTCATCAAACAAATACCTCTCCCGGAATCATTCCATGAACAATTCCCATGACATATCTTCAACGGCCATGTTTATTTTATGTAAGAGTGTCTTCCACCAAAGAAGCAAACTCCCTTTCAGTTGAAAGCCTACCATGCAGACCTTCATGTTGGAGGTGTAATCATGTAGTGTGAATCACATTGCCATGTTATCCAACCATGCCTCGACGGCTAAGTCATCCGTGGCACCCCAGAACTCAGGAAATTTCACCTTCTCAAGTTCTCTGTGTATACTACTACTAACCACTGGAGGGCGCTACAAACACTCATTGGGCTCAGAATCTCTGCCCTCCTCCCATTAAAGGTGGTTGATTAGTGCCTCAGACATCCTTTGAAAGGATCTCATCATACCTACCACATCTCCCACTTCAACCTGCTCTTGGCTAGTAGTCTTGACGTCTCCTAGTGGAGCATATCTCTCTGGCATGGATGCACTCGAAGGAAGTGTACCCCTTCCTCCCGCACCCCATCGTTTAATCCTCCTACTTCCTCTAACCATGATACCTGCATGGAAAAAAAAAAAGTTGTATTAGTGATGCTTCTTTAACCATTAATATAAAATAGTGAAAGATGTAATGAGTCCATTGTCACAGAGTTGAAGCTTATTTGATACCATATGTAAAAATCCTCTTTATACACAACAATAGTTGAGAAAAAACAGTATAAGAACATTATTAGAATAATGTTAAAGGGTAAAATTTATTTATTTATTTTGCTAAAGACAGAAACTATATAACTGAAAAGAAACTACCAAAAATCTTTAAGGTGGAGCACATTTTATATATATATATATATATATATTCAAATTTTATGTTGTGCTTCCTTAATTAAATAAGTGTAAAATTCATTTAGGTTAGAACACTTATCATTTCTCTTTCATTTATATAACTAGGAACCTATTCAATCAAATATTGTATACCTATATAATTATAATCTATTTTATTTTTCCTTTTATTTATTATATATACATATAGTGAAGTTCTATGATCTATTTTATTCGCCCCCCTTAGTAATAGAGAGTAATAGTAAATTATTTATCCATAAGGATCCAAGCTTAATGCTTTACTATAATAAAAGAGAAAATCAATTATTGTACAAAATAATAATTGAGTTTTCTAACCTATTCAACAAGTTAAGGAGACCTTAATATGATCACTAAAAACAGACTGAAAATGAGTAGGAAGAGGGTTATGATAATTCTTCTTTAGGGTTAAGTCTTCCACAATGTAAATATAATATACAATATGAAATAAGTTTTGTCTAACACAACATTAGTCGGACTCAACCTACTGATTAGATTCTAAATATAGTCCTCACCAAACATAAGTTAGTTAATATAAGGCTAATTAAGGAGATTGGTACTCTAGTTACCAAAGCCCAAAATCAACAAGAATTCACGAATTTAAAACGAGAGATAATAATCTTGCGTGTTCTCGCCTAAGCTTGTCGATGGAGCATGAATCTCTCTATACAAACTGGTAATAGTCAATAATATTCCATTGCATCAACTTATACCAATCATTTAGCATCCACTACTAGCAATTCGTTATGTTTGTGTCTAGCTAAATTTATATCTAACAGCTAAATACAACATAAGTCTTTTACTTTCGTGAGATTAACTAACACTTCCTTACCATGTCTAACAGTTTTGACCACAATTAACCTTTACCATGGGCAAAAAGAATCACGCTTACACAGGAATTGAATGCAATAAGAATTCATTGACTCGTTAGTAGATATGCTCTTAAGGGTGAGGTTTTGATCATCCTAGTGAAATTTCCCAACCATATCTTCTCAACCCCGAGCAATGTATAAAGACGATATTTGAGAATTTAACAACATGTGTCGTTAAAATGTAAATACATATGATTAGCCCATAATAACCATCCTCCGGAGAAATTTAACTGCCTCTGTATTCATTTTCTATTATAGGGTGCAATAAAACAATATGACAATACATGGGGTCTCGAGGACACATAAATTATCCTCTCAAGTAAAATTTATGGGTCTCATCTAAAGGTTTGTGCTAACCGTACACTTGTATAAGTGGAGGGTATGACTGCAAGGTCGACACATAGTCAAGTTTTCCATTCTTTCTGACACAAGTAAGGTTTCATCGTTGTGAGTCTCTTCACAAGAAATCACAGTAATACTTCATAAGAAATCTTCAGATAGAATATTTATCTTCTCAACATTCCGTTAATTATCAACACATCCAAATCATCAAGTCAGGAAAAAGAAAAAGGAAAAAAATTGGCAAAAACCTATGAGCCATGTAGGGTAAGTTGACAAGTAAGCCCAAGATCACATATAAACATAAGAATGTGTTAAGAACCAAATATCAATATAGCATAGAAAAACCTCAGAATAAGTACTCAACACCTTGAAAAAGAGAGAAATTCAGATAATAAGCCTCTTTGAGGGGGCAACCTCCTTATGCCCACATAAATGTACAATTCCAAAATGATTCCAAATGAAAATGTCTCATTGGTATATATAAAAGACTAGGAGGTATAATTAAAACTAATGGAATAAAGCCAACATAAATAAAATAGCATTACTAATGTAATATGCCCCAATTAAGGGGTAATGAGCCAATATTAGGGCTTAACATGCCCCTCCCCTTGAGACAAGTGTTGTGCACAATGCTTGATCCAGATTATTTTTGGCACGAAATGAGAGCGGAGAGATAACACATAAATATTTAGAGATATTGCAAGAGAGACAACAATATAATAGAGATATAGAGGAAATCTAACAAGAGTCACAGATATACAGTAATACACGATTTCTATTAATGAAATAAGTGTATAGAGACTGTAAAAATACAAAGTGAAAGAGTCGCTAGAATGGTGGTAGCTTATCTCTGAGAAGAGATGTGATGGTTACTCACATTCGCAAGAAGATCATTATTACAATGAGGGTCCGAGGGCATTTTTAACATAAGTAAAATCCAAAACCCTAACCCCGGAAGATGAAAAGCCAAAAGGTTTGTGGGCCCTGAGGGGGGAGTTGATACGTCAACTTCCCAAGGGCGTAACTTTTGCATACGATCTCCGTTTGGGGCACTCGATAGGTTGTTGGAAAGATATATCCAAGGACTCCATGTTGCTCCCTGGTTTCTCAAAAAACATCGTTTAGGGCCCCAAAACGGCTCCAGAAGTTCAAGACCTGAAAAACTGCTAAAAATAGTAAATTACCAAAATTGTTAGAAAATTGTTTTGAGCCAGTTGGAGAAGGTGGGTGGCCATGGATATCCACCTGGATCAATCCTCCCTCCTTAGGAAGTAATGGTCTCCATTGCATTGAGTTCTCGAGGGAGAGCAGAAAGCGATTGTTGAACCTGAATCTTGGTGAGTTGCTTTCCTTGCTGGAGACATCGAGCTGCTTGGTTTGTTGAAGGTTGTCATGAACCTGTCACTGAAAGGGTTGGACCTTTTTAACCATTCTGGATACATGAGATGACTGTGTGTAGAAGGAATCTTTGCTCTTTGTTGCAACCTTGTCGACCTACTTCTATTGGATAGAAGGTGCTTGGGCCGAGGCTGTAGTGGTTGCAATATCATTTTGTTCACCTTTTGAATAGATTGTGAAAAAGATAAATTTTGTAGTATGAGATACTACCTTGCAACATTGTTTTGGTGGGGCAATAGTCGGAATTACCTCTGGTATTCTGTAGAGATGACCCCCCAAAGTAACAATGACACTACGGGATTGAGACTCATAAATAACATGGCGCTTCCACATATATGGTTGGCCCAAGAGAACATCACAGACATCCAATGGGGAAAAATCACATAATACCTCATCCTTTAAGGGTTGGATGCCGTATGAAAATCGACATTGTTGGTTGACACAAATATCTCATCCTTGGCGAAACCACCTGATGTTGTATGGATGCGGGTGTGGTGTTATCGAAAATCCCAATTGTTTGACAACCTCTGCCAAGATGAGGTT
Source organism: Picea engelmannii (assembly GCA_009831015.1). NCBI lineage: Eukaryota > Viridiplantae > Streptophyta > Pinopsida > Pinales > Pinaceae > Picea > Picea engelmannii. Next base: position 76,947 of record ML783871.1, on the reverse strand, counting down.
GTTTTGGCTTCCTCTATCAAAAATAAAATGCAGTGGGCTCCCCTTCACCCACATATGTGAATGAAAAAGGTGCTCCCCCTCTTCAGGATCTGCTAGTTCTTATGGTTGAATTATTGTGGTCATGAAAATAGCAGTGGGGTCTGCGTCGATGATCTGTCTTTTACCATTATTTTCAGAATCAGATTCTGAATCAGGGTTCGACTCCTTGTCTTTGATCTTGGCCACCAATGACTGTTTTTAGCGACATTCATCGGTGTTGTGCCAGGGGCTTTTGTGGAAATCGCAACATTTTTCGGTGTCCTTCTTTGTCTTCTCGTGACCCTTCATTTCATGTGGCTTGGACTGGTTTTCGGGAGACTGTTTGCTAGGGTCATCTTTGTCATACTTTGGTTTTTGTGGATTTGCAGAACCAAACTCCCATTTATTCTAGTGCTTAAATCTCTGCTTGATTTTAACACCATATCGATAAGCAGCACCGAGTGATGAGATGTCCAGAAAATCCATTTCAGTTTGGATGTATCTGTGTAGAGCCGCACGGTATTTCAGAACCAAATGTCGTTCAGAGTCTTTGATACCTAGCTTGGTGTGCAAGGTATGGAAGGTATTGGTGAACTCTGGAATTGTTTGGCCCCTCTCTTGCCGCAGTGTGGTCCATTTCATGTACTGGTCCTCATAGTTACCAACAGGGTAATATTGTTCCTTTACTGCATCCACAAAAAAATCCCAAGTGGGATCGACCCCATATATTCCAAACTCCTCTGTGGAACTTTGCTCCCAGTAAGTTTCCCACCAATGTTTGACATGAGGGAGAGATTTAAGGAGTGTGAAGGTGATCTTTTCTTTGTTGGAAAAATTGTGAACAGAGAAATAACCTTCTAGCAGAGTTAACCATTTTTCTAGGGCTTCTGCATCTATCTGTCCTTCGAATACAGGAATATCAAAATTAACTTGTACCTTGAAATCCAAGGTGCTTCAAAAGTGGTCACTTGATGAAGATGTGCCTATTGCTATTGGAAAACATTGAAGGACGTGGGAAAAATTCTCCATCATTTCGTCCATCTTTCATGTGAGAGCTTGCTCAAGCAACAGATTGATAGGATCGTCTGCTTCATCATTTTTATTTTCTTCCTCCATTGAGGGTTTCTTGGGTGTGCGAGAGTGATTTTCCTCAAGAGAGACAAGATCAAGACCCAACTTGCTATACTCGGACCTCATCGGGGACATGCACTAAAAAATGATCAAGTGCATCCTTCTATGATACCACTAATCCAGATTATTTTCAGCACGAAATGAGAGCAGCGATATAACATAGAAATATTCATAGATATTGCAAGACAGACAACAATATAATAGAGATATAGCGGAAATATAACAAGAGTCATAGATATAAAGTAATACACAATTTCTATTAATGAAATAAATGTACAGAGACTGTAAAAATACAAAGTGAAAGACTCGCTAGAATGGTGGCAACTTATCTATGAGAAGAGATGTGACGGCTACTCGCATTCGCAAGAAGATCACTATTAAAATGAGGCTCTAAGGGTCTTTTTAACATAATTAAAATCCAAAACCCTAACCTCGAAATATGAAAAGTCAAAATGTTTGTGGGTCCCGATGGGGGTAGTTGATACGTCAACTTCCCAGGGGCGTAACTTTTGCATACGATCTTTGTTTGGGGCACTCGATAGCTCGTTGGAATGATCTATCTGAGGCCTACAACTTTTGGGTGAGAAACATTGATTTATGATCAATGTTCCTCCCCGTTTTCTCAAAAAACATCGTTTAGGGCCTCAAAACGGCTGTGGAAGTTCAAGACTCAAAAAACTACTAAAAATAGTAAATTACCAAAATTGTCAGAAAAGTTTTTTGAGCCAGTTGGAGAAGGTGGGTGGCCACCGATATCCACCTGGATCAATTCTTGAGTAACTCTGGATGCTTCTGTATAAAAGACTCATCTTCCCAAGTGGAATCTTTAGCCGATAGTTTCCTCCATTTAATGAGATACTCTGAAATGGATCTATTCCTCAGTTGGCAAACTCTTGGGTCAGTGATGGCTTCAGGATCCAATATGATTTTTCCTTCCTTGTCAAATTCTGGAAATATAGTTTGAACTGGGATCTTGTTGCCTATAACCTTCTTTAAGCATGGAACATGGAAAACTGGGTGTACTCGTGAAGATGCAGGCAACTCCAATTTGTATGCCATAGTACCAATCTTTTGCAACACCTTATAAGGGCCATAGTATTTTGGTGATAATTTATTATCCTTTTTGGATTGCTTGAGGGACATCTATTTGTATGGTTGTAGTCTTAAAAACACCCAATCCCCTACTTCAAAACGTCTTTCACTACGATGTTGATATGCTTGTTGTTTCATGTGATTTTGTGCCATGGTCAGGTTGTCCTTTAATATTTGGAGAACTTGTTGTTGATGCTCAATGTGATCTACCACTGCTTGAACCTTAGATTTTTCTTTTAGAGAAGAAGTGATGGAAGGAGGGTGGTATCCATTAGATTGAGGATGATAGGATGAGATATGAGCCAATTGAGTACCCAAACAAGAAAATAATTATGTCCAAAAATGTCCAGTGAAGATGGGATATTTGTCACTTACAATAATCTTTGGGCTGCCATGTAGCTTTTGAACTATATCCATGAATGCAGTGGCAACTGTACTAGTTTTGAAGGGATGAGAGAATGTACAAAAGTGTGCGTACTTGGTCATTCTATCAACAATCACCATGATGACACTCTTTCCTTTAGACTTTGGTAACCCTGTGATGAAATCCATGGAAACCTCCTCCCAGCACTGACTTGGGATGGCTAATGGTTGTAAAAGACCTGGGGTCTTAATTGTTTCCACCTTATTTTGTTGGAAAACCAAGCATTCTTCCACAAACCTTTGAACATCAGTTTTAAGGCCATCCAAACAAAAATCCTTCTTGACTCTATGGTAGGTTTTCAAAAATATCGAGTGCCCTCCTTCTGGAGAGGTGTGCAATTCCAATAATACCTTTTGTTTGAGCTGGGAGTTCTTACATAAATATAAGTGATCTTTGTACCATAGTGAATCATTTTTCCATGNACTGGAATCCTGCTGCAACCTTTGAATGAGAGTCCACACTTTTTCGTCATTCTTCCATTCATCCCTTGCTTCTATTATCCAATCATGTTGGATGATCGAGATAGCACAGAGAAAGGCCTCAACATCTTTATCCTTTTTTGAGAGTGCATCTGCCACAACATTTTTCTTCCCTTTTTTATCGACGATTTCAAAATCATAACCCAATATATTGGCTACCCATTTTTGTTGTTCTTCTGAAGATAGTCTTTGCTCCAAGAAGTATTTAAGACTATCATGATCTGTTTTGACCTTGAAGTGACTACCTATTAGGTAAGGATGTCATTTATTCAATGCATGTAGTATTTCCATCATTTCCTTCTCATAAATTGGTTTGTGTAAGTACTTTCCCTTGAGTGGTCGTCTTTCAAAAGCCAAGGGCCTTCCTTCTTGCATTATGACAGAACCAATTCCATTTCCCGAGGCATAACATTCCACAATAAATGTTTTTGGGAAGTCTGGAGTGGTCCAGCCAAGAGCTTTGCACATCACATCTTTAAGTTGTTCAAAAGCTTTAGTTGCCTCTGGAGTCCATGAAAATGCATCCTTCTTAGTTAGTGTCATTAAAGGTGCTGCTATTCTTCCATAGTGTCGAACAAACTTGCAGTAGTAACCTGTCAGACCCAAAAATCCCTTAAGATTCTTCAATGTTTTAGGAATCAGCCAGTCCATCATGGCCTTAATCTTGTTAAGGTCTACCTTAACACCTTCATGATATACAATATGACCCAAATACTCTACCTCCTTCACTCCAAAGAAACATTTGGATGGTTTGGCATATAGTTATTTCTCCTTTAGTAGTTGTAGCACCTTGTCAACATGTCACACATGATCCTCCCAAGACTTGTTATAGATTAGTATATCATCAAAAAATACTAACACAAATTTTCGAAGGAAGGGATTGAAAATGGAATTCATCAACCCTTGGAATCTAGAAGGTGCATTTGTAAGGCCAAAAGGCATGACCAAAAATTCATAATGGTCTTCATGAGTTCGAAATGTTGTTTTTTGGATATCTTCTTCCTTCATTCTAATCTGATGATACCCTGAACGAAGATCAAATTTTGTGAAATAGATTGATCCATGTAGTTCATCTAACAATTCATCAATGATGGGAATAGGAAACTTATATTTAATAGTGATCTTGTTGAGCTCTCTATAATCTGGACACATACAACATGAGCTATCTTTCTTGAATACCATTACCACTGGTGTAGAGTAAGAAATTTGGCTAGGTCTAATAATGCCAGCCTCTAACATTTCTTCAACCATGCACTAATTTCACTCTTTTGGGCATAAGGGTATCTATATGGTTGATGTTAGGAGGAACACTCCCAGAAATTAGGTGAATTTCATGATCATGATTTCGAGTGGGTGGAAGACCTTTGGGAATATATTCAAATACTTTGGAATTCTTATCAATGATCCCTTGGATATCTTGAGGAATAGATGGCTTAGATGCTTGAACATCTAGTGAGCATAGTTGTGCAATAACACCTTGATGCCCCTTTTTCAATATTTTCGTCATTCCATTAGAGCTTATCACCTTATCAAGTTTCCCTTTGATACCTCTTAACTCAATTTTTTTTCCTTCCAATGAAAATTTCATGAAAAGTTCTTGAAAATTAAAAGCCTTTGTTCCTAATGATTGTAACCATTGGATTCCTAGTACAACATAAACACCACCCATGAGTATAGCAATGATTGGACTATTCATTACATATTCCCCCATAGTAAGACTGATCTTATTGCATTTTCCTGAGCAATTGATAGTTCCTCCATCTGCAATCATTACTTGAAACTTTGGCGATAGATATACAAAGAAATTAAGAGATTTGGCTAATTTATAGTGAATGAAATTATGAGCACTACCAGAATCAATTAGGACTATTACCTTTTTCTTTTTGATCTATCCTTCGATCTTCAGGGTTTGAGGAGTGCTAATTCCAGCCAATGCATTACACGATATCGTGGGAGTCAAATCTTCAGATGAAATTTCTTCTATGTTTTCATCTTGAGATGGTTCTTGTTCTTCTTCTTCTTCCTCTTCACAATCTATGTAGAATAATTTCTTCTCACCACACTTATGTCCCTTACTGTACTTGCTGTTACAATTAAAGCATAAACCTTTTTCTTTTCTTTCCTCCAATTGTTGAGGTGTCAACCTTGTAGGTTGAGGTTTTTTAGAAGAAGGAGCATTATTCTCTCTATAGATGTTGGGATATGTCCTTCTAGTATCCATAGCCATATTTTTACTTTCAACATTTCTTGCCACCTTAAATGCATTCTCCAATGATTTGGGTTCCCAAAGGCAAAGCTCATGTTGAATGCTATCCCTTAAAGTTATTATGAATACATCAATCAAGTGCTCATCTGGAATATCTGTTACCTTTATATTCAATCTTTGGAAGTTCTCAATGTGCTCTGTGACTGAACCCTTTTGCTTGAGATTTATCAATTGGCTAAAGAAGGTATTTCTCCTTGTATCCTCATAGTGTGCTATCATTTCATCCGTGAAAATTGTCCAAGTGACGAGTGATTTGTGAGAAAAAAGCCATCGATATCATAAAAATTGATCGGGTTCTAAATATAAACAAGCAATTCGTATCTTTTTTGTATGTGGCACATTATGTAGATCAAAGAATTGCTCCATCTGAAGTATCCATGTGATTGGGTCCTTGCCATCAAACTTCCTCATATCGATATTAGGAACATGGTAGGTCTTCAACCCAAAGTTGGAATTTATCTATTCTTGATTCACCTTTCTTGTGTCCTCATCATGAATTTCATGGGATACATTTTCACTTTCAGGCGTCCTCTCTATTATGAAAATTTTCAATCCTTCCATGATATCCCCCTTTAAACCCTCCATCATCTCTTGTAGTTCATCTTTTGTTACTGTCTTCTTTTGTAAATCATTTAATTCTCAACGCATTTCTTCAACACATTTAAGTCCATGTAGGATTATCTAGAGTCTTATTTGGTGTAGAAGTTTCCTTTTTGGGTGGCATGTTGGCCAAGTATCACTTTTGAAACTTGATTTTGAGGTGGTTCTACTAGACAATATTTCTTCTGCTGTATCTCTAAAGTTTCGGCCCTTCTGGGTATGAAACTTTATTTTTTTTAGTTATCTGATATTTCTTCTCTGAAATGCCACATGTCTAATCAAAATTGGATGTGCCAAGTGGAATTTACAGTAACTTCTCCACAACTTGCTGATTTTTGGCCTTTCTGGGAGATGTCACTTGTATAGCGTGCCCCACACAAACTGATTGATATAAAATTTTGAAACTCGTACTAGAAATACTACAGAATGTCCACTATCCAATGCAACTAGTCTCACTCAATTTGTATACTCTAGGAAGAAGTTATGATTTTTTTATCTGGAACACATTTTTGAGACTAATCAATAGGACTAGTCAGATACCCTATCTTCCACAGGGTGTATCTACAAATGTAAGATGATCCAGAAGATGAAATGTTTACCACAGATACCTTACTAATTTCTGTGAATATCCTCTGGATTTTAGGGTCTGAAACATTACAGACAAACTTTTATAGAAAAAATTCCACAATGACTCAATTCAGGATGATTTCAAAACCATATCTTGCAAAGGTTGTATCTCTAAAATTATAAGGTCTTAGGATTTTAAATTGTAACGCAACGTACCTTGATCCATATAATAAATATCCTCCAAGCCGTTCCTTCTGAAACATTGTAGAAACAAAGTTATAGAAAAAATTCCAAGATGTCTCAGATGTAGTAGCGAAACCCCAAGAACTTGAGCTCTGATACCATATGTTAAGAAACAAATATCAATATAGCATAGAAAAACCTCAGAATAAGTACTCAACACCTTGAAAAATAGAGAAATTTGGATAATAAGCCTCTTCGAGGAGGAAACCTCCTTATGCCCACATAAATGTACAATTCCAAGATGATTCCAAATGAAAATGTCTCCTTGGTATATATAGGAGACTAGGAGGTATAATTACAACTAATGGAATAAAGCTGACATAAATAAAATAACATTACTAATGTAATATGCCCCAATTAAGGGGTAATGAGCCAATATTAGGGCTTAACATAGAAGCTTTAGCTTCTCAACATTCCATCAATTATCAACATATTCAAATCATCAAGTCAGGAAAAAGCGAAAGGAAAAAAATTGGCAAAAACCTATGAGCCATGGAGGGTAAGTTGACAAGTAAGCCCAATATCACATATACACATAAGAATGCGTAATAACAACAAGATTGAGAGATATAAATATACTATTGGAGCGTAAGGGTCGTTGAAATGGAAATCAATCAGTAAGATTATTCTCTGCTGACTTTATCTGATGGTTCAAATATATGAAAAAAATGAACCCAGATGTCTATCAATAATGAATCCCCAAAATCAAGATTTACCCTTATCGAAAAGTAATTGACACCAAAAATAAATTAGATACCCATAATAAACTTGAGTGTAATTAGAAAAAATAACGAATACATTAGTTAGTCTCTAAACTTCATGAAAGAATAAAATATAGAAAAAAACGATTACTTTTATTTAACAATTTAATTAGTTCCCTGTTATTTAGGTCCATAAAGGAAAAGTAAATTTTTAACAAGTGGAATGAGAAACAAAGCTAAGTAGTACCTGCCTCTTATGAAAAGTTTGAAAAAAAAAGAACAAGATTAGCTTACAAATGAATTACAACACACAATAAAAGCTTTTTGATTTAATAATAAAAACAATTATTAAAAAAAAAAAAATTTCAAGGAAATGATACATAGCTCAAGATCATAGTGATTGAATTACAACACACAATAAAAGATTCTTGATTTAATAATAAAAACTATTATTAAAAAAAATACATTTGCAAGGAAATGATACATAGTTCAAGATCAAAGTGATTTGAGACGTGGACAAATTAAAATGATTTTGAGCTAAAATATGATCTTTGATCTAAAGCATATTCTTAATATTGTTATTGTTTGTGTAGGCTTATTAGTGACTCTATAGACTTAATTCCAACTTCTCCCAATTAAACCTAAAGAATATCAAAGTTGGCCAGAGTTACCACAATTTATAATAAATACAAGTTGAAGGAACATTAATGCAATGAATATTATTAACAATTGCAATGAAAGTGACTATATATTGTCAAAATGAGAAACCACAAAGTTCTCAAGGAAAATTGTGTGTTAGGCCCCCAAAGATCATGACGACCTATCTTTAAATGTAGGTATGATTATCTTAAAAACATAAATTGTGATTCTTGTTTTCTAGACTATTATGAATGTACATCACAACTAGCTACACTTCTTGCTTTTAATTACAATAATTTTTTATGTTATATTATTAAGCATGAATGAGAATTTTGTACTATAATTTAGGAAAATTTAAGTCTTAAGTATCTGGGACACTTACTAGGGTTGACGCTTCTTATCCTTTTGTCTAGAATGTCTTGTATGCATACATTTTGATTATCTTAATAGTTATCAAGAAAATCTCATTTGTCTTATTCATATTTGAGTTGTAAGTCTATGAGAACATGCATATATACAATATGATTTTAATAGAGTTAATAGTGTTTAGCTCAAGTGGTTGGGATGAATGATTTTTAGCTTTCCTACCCATGTTCAATTTAGACAAGTGACATGTTGAACTCTTTTAGTTGCATAAATTAAAAGTTTTTACAAAAAAAATCATATTTATAAATAAAAAAAGACAAAAAAAACCAACATTTAAAAAAAAATGTGATTTAATTCATGTAAATAATGATTAAATTATTTTCATGTTTTCATGATAGATGTCCAGAATCTTCTGAATTTACCTTAGTATTCGTAAATTAAAAAAACTAACATTTAAAAAAATTGATTTAATTCATATAAAATATAAAATAAAAATAAAATATTTCTAACCATCCTAATTAATTTAAAGACTTAATGTCCTCTCCCCTCCCATAATACTCTCTTATTTTCAAGTTGCCTTAGTATTCTTAAATAAAAAAACTAACATTTAAAAAAATTTGATTTAATTCATATAAAATATAAAATAAAAATAAAATATTTCTAACCATCCTAATTAATTTAAAAGACTTAATGTCCCCTCCCCTCCCATAATAGTCTCTTATATTCAAGATACTTAGATTTGTAATGATCAAGTTATTTTCAATATTTATGATAGATGTCCCCAATCCCGTGGATTGGTATAGATTAAGAAAAAATGTAACTTATTTAACCAAAAAAATGATAATATATAATATCACAATTCAAACAAATTCAAAATATTTAAAAATTAAAATTAAAATTAAATTTAATATGGTTTATTTTATTTTTATTATTATATATTTTGTTATATATTTTTTTGTTATTAAAGTTGTGCTAAGTCACACACTTCATTGTAATTAGTTTTGTTAAGTTTAACAAGTGTTGTGTATAAGTGTTGTGTATGGGAGGGTAGTCCTTGCCTAAAAGTTAGTTTACGTGTAAAATTAAAAATTAATTTGTTGAGTTAATTAAAAGTAAATTAAAATTTAATTTAACTGGAACAACTTAATTGTTGGTACAATTATTTGGTGATACCATCTTGGATACAATTTGTAAAAAACAATGTGAAGAGAATTGAACCAAGAAGATGGAAGATTGTAGAATTAATGATATCTATCATATAATATTAATATTAAATATGGTATTCATTATTAATATGTGAAATTTTATTCAATTAATTATTCAAATTTATTTTTATTTTTCATTTTTCATGTCCATCTTGTTCCGTGATATACATTTTTCACCCAACACTTCTATCATATGCATTTTGCACCCAACAATTACGGAGTCGCTGGTTGGCTGAATCACGTGTCCACATTTATAGTCATGCTTATGTATCACTAGTCCAACCCCGATCGAAAGCAACATGAGATTTATTAATTTATAAAATATTATAACATTGTACCAAGATTTATAGTAATTTATATAATTCTATAACACTTTTTACTCAAGCAATTATAAGCAATTATTTAAATTTTATTCAATATTATTTTTAATGTTTTTAAATGTAAATTTGGAATTTTTCGAATTTTGATTTTGTTTATGATAATAAAGGTTTGTACCTAGAAATTGATCCTTCTTGACTCTATTTATTTTTATTTTTTATTTTTTATGTTCATTCTGTGATATACATTTTGCACCCAAGACTTCTATCATATACATTTTGCACCCAACAATTACGTAGTCTCTGGTTCACATTTATAGTCTCAGACCCACATATTGCAACATGAGATTTAGTAATTTATAAAATATTATAACATTGTACCAATATTTATAGTAATTCATATAATGCTATAACACTTTTTACTTAAAGAATAGTATAAACAATTATTTAAATTTTATTTAATATTATTTTTAATGTTTTTAAATGTAAATTAGGAATTTTGAAATTTTGATTTTGTTTACGATAATAAAGATTTGTACCTAGAAATTGTTCCTTCTTGACTCTATTTATTTTTATTTTTCATTTTTCATGATCAGCTTGTTCGGTGATATATATTTTGCACCCAACACTTCCATCATATACATTTTGCACCCAACAATAAACTATAAATTAAATTTATAGATATCTATCCTATAATATTAATATTAAATATCATATTCATTATTAATTTGTTATAATGTTTTGTTAAATTTTATTCAATTAATTATTGAAATTTGTTTTTATTTTTCATTTTTCCATGTACGGCTTGTTTTGTGATATACATTTTGCACCAACGGAGTCTCGGGTTCACATTTTTCATTTTTCATGTCTAACTTGTCCCACACCCAACGCTTCCACACCCAACGCTTCGTATTATATATTTTGCACCCAACAATTACGGAGTGGCGGGTTGGTGGAGTTGTGGGTTCACATTTATAGTCATGCTTATGTATCACGAGTCCGAGCCACACAGATTGCAACATGAGATTTAGTAATTTATAAAATATTATAACATTGTACCAAGATTTATAGTAATTTATATAATGCTATAACACTCTTTACTTAAAGAATAGTATAAACAATTATTTAAATTTTTATCAATATTATTTTTAATATTTTTAAATGTAAATTTGGACTTTTGAAATTTTGATTGTGTTTATGATAATAAAGTTTTGTACCTAGAATTTAATCATTCTTGACTCTACAATTAAAATAGATATATACTTGTATATACTATTTTATATTAATATTAATAAATAAACTATAAATAAAATTTATGATATCTATCCTATAATATTAATATTAAATATCGTATTCATTATTAATATGTGACAATGTTTTGTTAAATTTTATTCAATTAATTATTGAAATTTATTTTTATTTTTCATTTTTCATGTCCAGCTTGTTCTGTGATATACATTTTGCACCGAACACTTCTTTCTTATACATTTTGCACCCAATAATTACAGAGTAGCGGGTTGGCGGAGTTGTGGGTTCATATTTATAGTCATTCTTATGTCAGACACAACATGAGATTTAATAATTTATAGAATATTATAACATTGTATTAAGATTTATAGTAATTTATATAATGCTATAACACTTTTTACTTAAAAAAACTTATAAACAATTATTTAAATTTTATTCAATATTATTTTTAATGTTTCTAAATGTTATTTGGAATTTTGGAATTTTGATTTTGTTTATGATAATAAAAGTTTGTAACTAGAATTTGATCTTTCTTGACTCTACAGTTAAAATGGATATATAGTTTTATATGCTATTTTATAATAATATTAATAAATAAACTATAAATTAAATTTATGATATCTATCCTATAATATTAATATTAAATATCTTATTCATTATTAATATGTGATAGTATTTTTTTATTTTATTTTATTTAATTAATTATTGAAATTTATTGTTATTGACTCTACATTTAAAATGGATATATATTTCTATATACTATTTTATATTAATATTAATAAATAAAATATAAATTAAATTTATAATATCTATCCTATAATATTAATATTAAATATCGTATTTATTATTAATATGTGATAATGTTTTTTTTAATTTTATTTAATTAATTATTGAAATTTATTTTTATTTTTCATTTTTCATGTCCACCTTGTTTCGTGATATACATGTTGCACCCAACACTTAGGTCATATACATTTTGCAACCAACAATTACAGAGTGGAGGGTTGGCGGAGTCACACGTTCACATTTTTCATTTTTCATGTCCAACTTGTTTAGTGATATACATTTTGCACTCAACACTTCTGTCATATACATTTTGCACCCAACAATTACAGAGTGTGGGTTCACGTTCACATTTATAATCATGCTTATGTATCACCGCCCCACAGGAACATGAGATTTAGTAATTTATAGAATATTATAACATTCTAACGGGATTTATAATAATTTATATAATGCTATAACATTTTTTACTTAAAGAATAGTATAAACAATTATTTAAATTTTATTCAATATTATTTTTAATGTTTTTAAATATAAATTAGGAATTTTGGAATTTTGATTTTGTTTATGATAATAAAGGTTTGTACCTATAAATTGATCCTTCTTGACTCTATTTATTTTTATTTTTCATTTATCATGTTTATGTCATATACATGATATTGAGTAATTTATAGAATATTATAACATTGTACCAAGATTTATATTAATTTATATAATGCTATAACATTTTTTACTTAAAGAATAGTATAAACACTTATTTAAATTTTATTCAATATTATTTTTAACGTTTTTAAATGTAAATTTGGAATTTTAGAATTTTGATTTTGTTTATGATCATAAAGGTGTGTACCTAGAAATTGATCCTTCTTGACTCTAGAGTTAAAATGGATATATACTTGTATATATTATTTTATATTAATATTAATAAATAAATTATAAATTAAATTTATGATATCTTTCCTATAATATTAATATGTGATAATGTTTTGTTAAATTTTATTCAATTAATTATTCAAATTTATTTTTATTTTTCATGTCCATCTTGTTCCTTGATATACATCTTGCACCCAACACTTCCATCATATACATTTTGCACCCAACAATTCCGTCATATACATGAGACTGAGTAATTTATAGAATATTATAACATTGTACCAAAATTTATAGTAATTTATATAATGCTATAATACTTTTTTTTAAAGAATAGTATAAACACTTATTTAAATTTTATTCAATATTATTTTTAAAGTTTTTAAATGTAAATTTGGAATTTTGATTTTATTTATGATAATAAAAGTTTGTACCTAGAAATTGATCCTTCTTGACTCTAGAGTTAAAATGGATATATACTTGTTTATACTATTTTATATTAATATTAATAAATAAACTATAAATTAAATTTATGATATATATCCGATAATATTAATATTAAATATGGTATTCATTATTAATATGTGATAATGTGTTGTTAAATTTTATTCAATTAATTATTCAAAATTATTTTTATTTTTCATGTCAAGCCTGTTCCTTGATCATGTTAAGTAAACATTTAAGGCTCTGAGGCCTGTTAGGTAAACATTATCATCCAAGGGCCTCGCGCTGTGTAAACATTTAAGAAAGAATGCATGTGGCAGGATTTATGTACCTTAAGTACTTAATAATAATAAAAAATAGACAAACCTTGGATACACTAGCATATCAAACATTGGGATAAATTTAGCTAGAAGAAAATGCTAAGATAAACATTTGAACTAATGCTAGCATTAATTCACCTTCAAGCAATGCATAAGAAAATATATGATTCAAAAAGACTGTATACGATAAAAAAAATTGGATATGCTAACATATAAAACATTGGGAATAGCGAAGCTGACAATAAGACCTCCAATTTGTTATCCAATTAGATCATGACATATATGGTATTTTTTATTATATAAAAATCAATGTTTTTTGTTTCCTAGTTCCAACATTAGATATTATGCAAATACTTGTGGTCAAAGGACAAACTAATACGAGGTCAACGAATTATCAATCGTTATAGTCCTTCTATGCCTACGACAGAGACTAATAAATTCTCTCATAACCACTCTCATCTCACCGAAATCTAATAAGGACGGATAAAAATGCGATGGAAAAACAAATGAAGAGAGTGATATAAGTTATGTGAGCATGTGTTGGTAACATTGTGTGAGGGTTAAAACTAGGAATTCATTGAAAAGTTTGCGCTAAAAGTGATTGTTGTACGAGAAGGAATCTTATTCGAGGTTACCATTGTGTGAGGGTTAAAACTGGGAATTCAATGAAAATTTTGGGTTGAAACTACCTGCTGTACGAGAAGGAATCATATTCGAGGTTACTGAAATTGATTTTGAATATATTATCATTGGCTCCTTTAAATTTAATTTGTAAATGTGTGACAGATTATTTTCATGGCTACGTCGAGAAATAAAAGCTACAACAAATGTAATTTTTCCACGTTTTTATCAATAGGTTAGAGGGAAATTGAATTCCTCTCAGTCCGTGCTTAAAATGGATGTACACAGTCCAATTCATGGACCAATAAGTTCAATATTTTTTCACCTGTTATATTGATCTGCTAGTGCGTAGGCTAAATGTTCTACGAAATGAGGGATTTTTCCTGATACATTTATCCGAAATTTGGTGAGAAACTGTTAGATTCGTAGATTTGATTGATTATTTATGTATAATCCTAGTTTTTCAGACCATTTTCAACATACATGCTGAATCCATTTCTACATTCAGAAATGAATTTTGAACAACAAAATAATAATAATTAGTAGAACAGCTAGACAACCCCTAAAAAATATTAATAATTGAGTTGGAGCCATCAGCCTATTATGTTGACTAGTATGCTAGTGGATGACAACTTATGTCCAGCACTGGTACATTGACATTAATGCTTTCAAAAAGGGTTAATATAATATTTAATATTATTTAAGAAAAAAATTGAAAGTAATAATGGTATAACATACTACATTTTTATGTTTTTTTTTTAATTTTTGATTTAAAAATATATAAAAATTGTCATTTCAACATTTTCAACCAATGAAATAATAAATAAATAATTTGATAATACAATAAAAATTATTATTTTTGAGATTCAAATGTTAAACTTGGAAAGTTTATTTAAACATTTACCAATTAATTGGAAGTCAAAGGGTTTTGATTCAAAAGTAATTACAATATATCCATGCCACTTTATGTCTATCACATTGTAAGCTAGTACATTGACATGAATGCAAAAAAGTAAGTGTAAGTACAATATTTAATATTATTTAAGAAAAAAATTGAAAGTAATAAATAACACATGGCATTTTTGTGTTTTTTCTTAGTTTTTATCTCACAAAAGGTACCAAAACCACATAAAAATAGTCATTATCATGCCACTTTATGTCTATCATACTGTAACCAACCTTGATACATTGATATGAATGCAAGTATAATATTTAATATTATTTAAGAAAAAAATTGAAAGTAATAAATAATACATGACATTTTTGCATTTTTTCTTAATTTTTATGTGACAGAAGATACCAAAACCACATAAAAATTGTCATTACAACATTTTCAACTCATAAAATAATAAATAAATAATTTTATAATACAATAAAAATTATTATTTTTGAGATTCAAATATTAAATTTTGGAAATTGATTTAAAAATTTATCAACTAATTTAAAGTTAAAGCTTTTTACTAAAAAATAATTACAATATATCCTAATAAAAAGTATATGTAATCTCATTAAAAATATATCCTCTAAACTTTTTATCTTTAATATTATATTATAAAAATATATCTTCGCTACTTTTTATTTTCCACATTTATTCAAAAGTAACAACAAACACAATACTACTTTTTTAAACTATTGAAGGAAACAAGAACATCAAAAAACAATTCCAAAAAATAAAGCATTGAAAATGAATTTATTTTTACTTAGCTATCTAAAAATAAACTTTATATATATAAATAAAGATTTATATATTCTCTCCATTTTTTTATCAAAATAGAACATTGAAAACTAACCTACTTTTATTTAACCATCAGATAATAAACTTTATATACATAAATAAAGATTCTCCCCATTTATATATTCCCTCCATTTCTTTATGATTCTCTCCATTTATATATTCCCTCCATTTCTTTATCCGAAAGATAATAAAAACATCAATACATTTCTCATTTCTTTATCCATAAGAAACACATCAATACATTTCTAAACATTGGACATAAGAAACACATCAATACATTTCTAAACATTGGAAATTTTTTCTTTATCCCAGAATATAACAAACATAACAAACAAATCAGTGCATTTCTAAACATTGGAAAAAATTTCTTTATCCCAAATGATAACAAACATAACAAAAAAATTAGTACATTTCTAAACATTGGAAAAAATTTCTTTATCCCAAAAAATAACGATTTTTTCTTTATCCCAAAAGATAACAAACATAACAAACAAATCCGTATATTTCTAAACATTGGAATTTTTTTCTTTATCCCAAATGATAACAAACATAACAAAAAAATCAATAATTTTCTTTATCCCAATGATAACAAACATAACAAACGCATCAGTGCATTTCTAATTTCTTTGTCCCAAAAGATAACGAACACATCATGACATTTCTAAACATTGAAAACATGTTCGTTTATTCTGCAATCGAATTATAGGCCCAAATAAAGTTTAATGTGGGTACTATGTCGAGGACAACAAGATGCCATATGAAGATTTACTTTATAAAAGTTTGCTGCCACAATATGGATAAAGGGTTGTTTTGGTGTTGAATTACTAGTCAGGAAAACGTGCCCCTCCATCTTTTTGTGAAATGGGTGTTTTCATGAATTCGAAGGGAAGCCTATATACGATGAACGTGTTCATCCTAAAGTTGGTTCTCTGCTTGGGATGGCTATCTTCTCTTGCTTTAAGACATCTTGAGTTGAGTGAAGCTGTCACTGGTTTCGTTAATTTTCTCGAGGTCGAAATATCTTGCATCGGCAATTTAGCAGTGTTTATTACCAGCGTGTCGAAGGGATGTTCTGGCCACTCTAAGAGGCCGCAAACTATATGACATGTGAGGGTTCTGAGCCAAATCGATATGAAAAGGCTTCTGTTGTAATGCTTTCAGACAAGAAGCCCAATTCTTCAATGACGCAATTCATGAAGTACATCTCCAACGCCCATAACGTGCACTCCATCCTGCTTATCAAATCTGATGTTGTTGTTGCACACCTTGATGAGAGTTTTAAGTGTAATTGCAATAATGCATTGTATTTGAAAATGTGGAAGGGATCAAAACTCATCTTGATAGACAGATGCAAGGGAGAGAGCAGAAAATACTTCCGTAAAGCCAAGGAATTTTCCTCCCATAAAGCCAGTTTATGCAATGATAGTTCTGGAGATAATGTGCATTGCGTCAGGCAGCATAGCAGCAGGAGTTCTTGGTATAAATCCCTTTAAGAAATGAGTATATAGCGCCTTGCAAGTTCTCGTTTGGGTGAAGTGGGGAATTGGCAGCTATCTTCTTGGTGAATTACATTCAGACTTTAATTCTGAATATAATTGGAGGGGTGGAATTCTGGTGTATTCTTCTGCATTCTTCCTTAATTTTATCTTGGCTGCAGTTCGGTTCAAATGTATATTACTGTCTTATAGATACAATCTGGAAAATGTATTCATGTAACATTTCATATAAGGGGTTTTACTCTTTGCGCGTTGACATAATATGTCTTCAATGAAAACATTAGGGGATTGACATATGAATCACTTCTTCTGTTATATCAATCTCATACACCTAGAGGATGGATACAAATGCAATGTATACATTGACACTGGTTGGATTAATGATAAAGACAACAGTAGCATCAATATATTAGACATGAAACAACGAAAAGACAGAGAAAATGGAGGCCCAACCGAGTGTAAATAATTTATCTACAGAACCAATGATGGTATGTACATGGAAAAGAAAACCCCAAATGTCCCAGACCTTTGGAAATCTCAATTTTTTGTTCAGATAGACAATGCGCTTGATATTCAATTGATGTAGTTCAAAATTATCAATGCCTCTCCTACTGTCATTGTCTTCTTTTTGTTGATTTCATGAAATCAAAATAGATTTTTGCTTTTATAACTAATTGATCATTGCATGATTATTAATGGCAATCTTCATCATTTCAGGCTTATTTCCTTGTTTCTGGTTTATTGATACAATCGTTGTTATTCATGAATGACGCCTTGCTACTTTCAAAGTTTTAAATTGATCATCTTGTCGAATTCAAAGATGATCATTCTTTGTCATATCCAATCATTGATATTGGTGTGTTCTTTGAGGCCGAGGAAGACAGTTGATGATTGTTTCTCTTCACATTTCTATTTCTGAAATGTTTATGGTCATTTTAATATCAAATACCTCATTACTATGAGAGAATACTACAAAACTGAGCAATATACAAGAAGTTTGTAGCTTTAGATCAAATAGATACCAATAATACAATATGGTAGTCCTTCAATAAAAAAGCACTGAAATTCTGTAGAAGCTTCTAAAATGGAACTTTGCAAATAAGATTTACATTGTTCCATCGATCCTTCAAAGACAACTAAATCATTTCAAAATATACGAGTCTTCCCTGTAATCAATGAACTTCTTATTCCAATCTATGTTCTAATGCTTATACAAATATAGCTTCCATAATGGTAATGGCATTAGAGGGAGTGGGACACATGTAGAAAATATTACCAATTTTGTCTCTGGATGTTTCATTTGCAGCGTTTCCATTTAATCTGAGCAAGAAATCCATATCCCAATTTACTTCCTTCACCAGTGAGAAATCCGATGCACAGAGTGTGTAATTGTCCAATTATAACTTGACTTTTGGACCTAAACTTAACATTCCATCTTAACTTTGTACCGATGAACAAACCTTTATTCCATCACAAAGTGCCATTTTGCCAATGATATATGTGGAAAAATGTACAAATGCCTATTTGGTTTCTTTCGATTGTAAATATTCCTGTGAGCAAGAGTTGGATGTATGGCATTTTTTAGTCCATGCCCTTCGGGCTGCAGGGACTATTAGTAATCGGTTCACCATTTTTTCATTAGTTTGGCACACAAATGGATGAGCTTTTGTTGTTTAAACTTATATTTTTGAAAAATAATATAATTTTCTTACTCAAAATAATTTTATATGTCTAAGTTTGAAGTTGGAGGTCTTATTTGGCCTTACACTGAGGCAAGATACCATTTTCTGGAAATAAACTTAGGACACTTATCATATATTTACACTCCATTAGGATGAGGTTGATTAATGCTACACTTGAGACTAGCATTAATTCCCAACATTTAATGTTTGGATGCTCAAATATGCATAGTGTATAGCATAAACCATATTTGTTACATAGCCTCATGTCTCATAGTAGCAGTGCATAAGTTTCCACCACCCTCCACTTCCACTTGTATCTTTCATGTCCCTGAGACTATTTTTGCAAACCAATTTCAAGAGATGCATGAAGAGAAACCAAAAGGATTTGTTGGCACTGATGCACAAATATCCATCCTTATAAGGCTAACGAACGGTGGAGAAAGGGAGGCGATAGGGATGGTACACTTCCAAGATTTGCACTATACTGGAATGAATCAAGAGGTTATTGCACTGCATACTTGACTTCTGCAAAATAGTGAGTGAAATCAAATTTAAGAAGGCTTGTGGTGAGTGAAATCAAATTTACAATGACTTGCATTTATACATAATTTATTTTCCTACAATTTTCCACCGAATTTTAATTTATTTTCCTTCAATTTTCCACTGAATTTTAATTTATTTTCCTTCAATTTTACACATAATTTTACACTAATGTAACTTACCTCATTTGGGCTTCAATTTTTGCAATAATGTAACTTAAAGGTGAACGGGCCTCACACACGTTGAGCCACTTCTCCAAAATAGCTAGTGAGTGAAATCAAATTTAAGAAGACTTTCTCATGAGAATATACAAAATTTGTTTTCCTTCAATTTTACATTGAATTTAACAATAAACAAATTTACCCGCCTGTCAAAAAAAATTTACACCCCAGTGAAAAAAATTTACACTGTACTTAACTCATTTGGGCTTCTTCATTTTTTGCAAGAATGTAAGATGAATGGGCCTCACGTGCACTGATCCATGCCAGTTCATGCCATACATGTAATCTGAAATATCATTATGGCTGAAGTTCAATGGGCTATCTCGACTAATGCATCTTCACACTCGGTGCTCTGAGAGCTTGCGATTCAACTTACCATAGTATAGATTTCAACAATATCTTGGTGAGTCACATACCAGCAGTAAGCTGCAACAAACTAATAGCCAATTGGTTGAAACTAACACTAGGGTTGAAAATAATAACAACCTAGAAAAATTGTTGCCTATGTGCATGATCTTTTGTTGACTCCCTTTCGTGATTAGGTTCTTGCCAAATATTTTTCCCAGCATAAGTTTTATGACAAGCTTACCTACCCACCTGAACCAGTTTATTTTCCTAGAGAATTGTACCCATCTATTAGATGGCTCCCAAATATTCAATATGTGAGGATAGTCATAAGACACGCAATTCCAGACAACAATGTCCATTGGAAAGTGTTGCTCATCTTACACTTCGCCATTGAGAACACATGGCTCCTCAGGAACAAGTATCAAGAGGCATTAGGAAAGGTAGTGATTTTGAACCCGTGATGAGGTGAGGAGGAGGTATTAGACCCTACAAAAAGAATATATACAAGGCCTTCTTACACCCCACATTATCGTCCAACTTATCCATCACTTGGCCAAATTTGCAAATGAATTAGGCTCAAAGCTTGAGAAGGGAACTTCCTTCAAGATAGAGCATAGACATAGTGAAAAGAAGGAGAATCATAGGAAATGGTACCTACCCCCTTAATTTTGTTCAAATTCAATCGAACTCTCCACATGTCAAGCCTATTTTCTGTGCACACCTTTTTCTGTTTGGACTTTGGGCTAATGACTCTTGGATCTGGGGTTCTTTCCCTCCTTCATTGGATTGCAAGAAAGTTGTCTAAGTTTGGTAATTTCGGCTTCATCCAAATTGTGAACATAATTTTGAAGAACACTAGCTTGGAAATAAATGATTGTTGAACTACATATTATTTGCAAAGTATGAATTACATACAATAAAATACTTGCTCCAGTGAAAAAAAACATTATAATTGAGCGAGGCTCCCACCCGTGCTCCACCAAATCATGTAGAAAAATGAGTGATTCAGTGATTGCCCCCTCGTGAAGCAACGATCCAACTGGTAGAATTCAGCTAGGCTCCCATGGAAATAAAAATATAATGATGCATTCTTTCAGCAATGTCTATTCACTTCATAGTGCCTCCATTTTGGCAATGGTCGCACGCTCCAAAGTGCCTTCAATGGAAGAGTCTCCACCATGGGATTTAGTGGCCGAAGGTTTCTTGGAGAGGTTTTGATCCCATGAATTTTGTTTCCTGCTTTCTTTCTTCCCAGAATAATTGATAGTTAGACACATCGTTCAAGTCCACATGTGCTATGTTCTCTGCAAGATGGTGGTAGTCCCTATGCCATTTGGACTCGTGGGTGGTCGAAATACATTATTGTCAATAGCTAGATGCTCCTTTATTGCATAATATTCAAAGAGGATACGTGGCAAACTCTACATATTTATTTTTCTTTCATATTCATGTTCATGTCTATGACTTGGATGTGGCTATGTAGATTACCACAAGTCGGTAGTGTTGTCTCTTAATTATCATCAATATTATAAATGTAATTTTTTCCCCTTAGTTATTCTCCATATTTTACAGGCATTCTCAACTTCTAATTCCAATAAAAATATTAAAAATAAATAAAGCGTTATGCAAACTATGATCCCTATCTTTCACCATACCAAAATAACAGTGAGTTGTTCAAAAGTTCTAATGCTACTAAAAATAACAGTGATATTGTTTCAAAAATAATTATCTTGAGTTTGGATCTTTTACAACATTTATTTTTATTTTTAAATATCAAACATTAGAGCATTGTTATTGTTATAAAACAATTATCTTCAAGAGCAAGTAGTTTCCAACGGTGTAAAAGTCGACCAAAGTTTTCCATCGAATGAAGCACTAAAATTATCTTGTAAAAATGGAAATAAAACTAAAGAAGACAGGGTAAAATTCAACCAATGTTTTCCATCTAACGAAGCACTAAACTTATCTAGTAAAAATGGAAATAACACTAAAGCAGATAGAGGAAGGAACTGTCGATTCACTCTGTTGGTCGACGAAGCAGTTGTCAACCTATGGAGATCTAGTTATTAAATTATTCATTAAATTGCCAAGTCAACTGCTCTCTTTCATGGCTGCAGATGGTCTCTTTCATAATAATGGATACGACGTAGAAACTCCATAGTTTTGGTACATCAGAAAGAAAGGAACGGGGGCTTAATATATGGACAAACCATGACAATAACAGTCAGATCCAAAAAAAAATATTGTTTAAAAATGGGCTCTATACATTATCAAACGAGTGACGATATTTTAATACACTTGAAGTGAAGTAAAATCAATTATTATTCATTTGACTTGACTAAACACATACGGGTAATCTACTGGAATTCCCCATTTTTAATTTATGTCGAGGTCTATAAACTCATGAATGCTATAAATTTACATACTGGCCTTTTGTCCATCATTGCTTCTATCCATCATCGTTTGGACGTACATTTCACCAAAAAAGTGAAGTGAAAGTGTAATAATTTGTCTAACACGGAGAAAAAAGAAGTGTGAGATGATGATGAAGAGAGATTGTGATGTTGTTAATTCACTCGTTGTGTTTATGCTCGAAATTTCATTAATAATTGCAGTGCCCTTCCCTGAGTCAGATGATCTCACACATGATTGCAACAAAAGTATCTGCCCTTTGGGTGGGAGGACAGTTCAACAAGTAGTCATGAAATACATAGACAATGATAAAATTGTGGCGGCTCCTCTTTTGAGGATGCACTTTCATGATTTCTTTGTGAGGGTATGTATCTTTGAACGTATAAGTTCTATTAAGTATGTTTGTTGGAATTAGGATTTACTTATGCTACTAAATAACCCAAGCATCTTTGTAATTAAGAGTCCACTGCCAAGTTCGTTTGTTGGTTGTGATGTTGTTCATGTCCTTTCCTTTGATGATACTAAAGAACCTAAGAATATGATATTGATCTGGATTTAGGAGCGGAACGACCTGATTAATAGACTAAATACAATAAACAGAGAGATATGAATAATAACACATATATCCAGTGAACAATATCTTCTAATGAATAATGAAATAGGTTGAAACTGTAAAATTGCAAAACTAAAACACTTGCTCGAATGGTGGTAGTTATCTCTGAGAAGAGATGTGGCTGCTACATGCATCGGTCTAAGAAGAATGGATTGCAATGAGGCTCCAGAGGCCTTTCTTATATTACTCATGAATTCCAAAACCCTATAAATCCAAAAACCTAACCCTAGAGGGTTAAATGCCAAAAGTCATGTGGGACCCTATGGGTAAGTTGGTGGAAGTTGGTATCTCAACTTCCGAGGGTCGTAACATTTGCATATGACCTCCGTTTTAGGCGCGTGATAGCCTGTTGGAAAGGTATTTCAGAGAACTACACATTCTGTCATCAAACTCTAACTCCATCTACATTTTGAGTCTGGAGAGCCAAAAAAAAAATGTTTAGGGCCCCAAAATGGACTTGGAAGTACAACAAGATGTGCTAACATGAAAACATACAAAATAATCCATTTGGATTAGGAGAGAGGCCACAAGTATCCACATGGAAGATGTGTGGGGCGTCAGACATCCCCAGAAGTGTAGAACCCACAATTACAAAGAAGTACAAAAGAGCNTAGGAAGCAATTGTCTCCTTTCCGTTGAGTTCCCCCATTAGGTGAGGAAAATTCTGCTGGATTTGGCCCTGGGTGAGCCACTTTCCTTGGTGTAGGAGTTGCGCTGCCTCGACAACCCGATAAAGATGGATCCTCTGGTGGTGAGTTCCCTTGACATGTGTGTTCACTATCTGATCAGTGGATGCTTGTTCCAAGTAGTCAGGGTTGAGCTATGTTGGTTTTAGTTGTTCTGTGATCTCTGAGGTGTACAATAATGGTGGAAAATATGGCTGAAGGAGGTCCACATTTAATACTGGATGCAGGCCAAGGAAGGGTGGAGTATTGAGATCAAAATCATTGCTACCCACGGCCTTGGTGATAGTGTAAGGCCCATAGCGAAGTGAGTGAATATTTTGATGGGGCCCCGTGAGATGCTCCTTCTGCAAATGTAACCATACTTTGTTGCCAACCTGAAACATGTGTGGTACCATGTGTTGATCATGGTGCTACTTGTACTTAGGATTGGATTTCTGCAAAATCTCTTGGACCTGTTGGCGGATGTGCTAAATCCGCTCAATGAATCTGGTGGCTTTGTCGTTCGGAGACTGATCATGGCAAGAGTCTGTGTGTGTGGTGGCAAGAGGAAGTGTAACATCAATGGGTCCCAAGGGTTGGAATCCCAAAACCACCTGAAATGAGCTATGGTCGGTGGAGCTATGGAGAGCCCTGTTGTAATTTTGTTGAACATAGGGGAGACTCTAGTCCCATGTACATGGATTCTTATAATTGTACATGCGTAGGATGTGCACAACCATCTAATTGACGACCTCTATTTGGATGTCGATTTGGGGGTGGAAAGCAATGGATTTTGTGAGCTTGGTGTACAACAATGACTAGAGACTCGACCAAAATGTGTTGAGGAACCTATTGTCCCGGTCAGAGATGATGGTCTGTGGTATCCCAAAGTGGATCCACATTCGTTTAAAGAAGAGCTTGGTAGTATCTGTCGCTGTGATATTCTTCTTGCAGGCCGTGAGGATGGCCATCTTCAAAAATCGATCAACGACCACAAATACGCATTCATTTCCCTGCTTAGTGGATGACATGATAGACATGTAATCCATTGAGATGGATTCCCAAGGATTCTTTGGAATAGGAAGAGGGGTGTATAATCCTTTCTTCTTGATGGATGGCTTGTAAATGACACAGGCGGTGCAAGATCTAATATACTTGCTGACGTCCTGTCGAAGTTTTGGCCAATAAAAATGTTTATGAAGAATGACCACAGTTTTCTCCACGCCAAAATGTCCTGCCACACAACTGTGGTGGGATTCCCAAATCATCTTTTCATGCTCGCTTGTAGGAACACATAGATGGCCCAGTTGGCATAAGAGTTTGTCCTGAATGTGAAAATCAGTGACAGTCTTTTCTGTACCCAAGAGCTGATAGGTGGTGGCGAAGTCCAGATATTTCTAATAAATTTTGGGCCACTCAGATGCTTCATGTCCGTAGTAATGGAGCATAGTGGTGAGTGCAGCCACAGGAGGCCGAATGAGGTAGTTAGCGACACAAATTGAGATACCCATATTATACTTGATGTTAAAATGGAACTGTTGCAGGTAGGTGGACCACTTCTGATGGTGGTCATTCTGCAAATTCCCTTGTGTCTGTATGAATTGCAGAGGCTTGTGATCAGTTTGTATGATCGTCTCTTTTCCTAGAATTTAATGTTTCCATTGACGACAAGATTGTACAATGGAATATATTTCCTTGTCATAAGTGGGGTATTTCTGGACAGTATCGGAGAGTGTCTCTCTATGGTATGCCATCAGATTCCCATGTTGAGTGAGGATTGTGCCCACAACATAGTCAGATGCATCAGTCTGAATCTCGAACAGTTGATGCAGATCGAGCAAGGAGAGTACTGGAGTTGAGCACAAGCGATGATTTAGATCATCAAATGCTCGTTGTTGCTCCTTCCTCCACACGAAATTGGCCGTACCACCTCCCTTGGTCACTTGGATGAGGGCTCATGCAATATGGGAGAATACCAACATGAACCATCGTTAGAAATTGGCTAGTCCCAAGAAGCTCTAAATCTCGGTTAGTGTGTTCAGGGCTGGCCAATCACAGATGAATTGGATCTTAGCTGGATGAACATGTACCTTGTTGTAGGATAAACCGGTAAATGCGGACATGAAATAATCCCCCTAGATCCACCTGTATCTAGAACAAAACATGATAGGACATGACACTTTCCCTAAGTTACAATCATTTATCTAACTATCAAAGAAGGAATTGACGACTTACTTTTAAGATCGCTTCCTTATATCTTTGTTGTCCTTGCTTCACTCTGGTTCTCTTGTGATATTGATCCTACAATGAAAAACAAACCAACCAAAGGGAACAAAACAATAGTGTATTCCATGACAACCTATGCATGTGATCAAGGAGTCATGCAATAAAATGAGAATGATTTTATGGGAAAGAAACATGCCATTGTATTATACTAATAATAGGAAGAGAGATTACAATCGGATGCCTTGATGTCGTAAGGTTCCTTCCAACGATTCTTTGCTTCCCACACACTTCTTGCTCCAAGGATTCTGAGACCATGGATATGATAGCTACTCACAATATATCTTGACAAAGAAAAGCTCAAAGCCAATCTAACCAAGCTAACAATCTCAAGCCAAATTCAACTAACTCTCTCCATGAGAGCTCCTCTCCTTTTATAAGCTGAAGAGGATAAGGTGAGGATTTTAGAATGATCCCACTAAATCATGAAAGTGAGTAAGATCAAAACCATTCAGAGGCCACCTCACCATAGAAGCTTCTCCTTCTAGAAGCATCGAGAAGACACTTGTTTTTCCCATGTACAAAGGTCGTCACACCCTAGCTATAGTGCAACTTGCAGAAAATCCGTTACCTAGATATAGTACAACCTGTGGAAATCAGGCATTTCCACAGCTTGTGTATAGAGAAGCCTGCAGAAATCCTCCAAAATAGGGTTTTTATAGAGGAAAAAACAACTTCTTCTCTCAGGGAAAGTTCTTCTCCCTTCTTTCTTCAGGAATCCAGGCCATTGACCCCTCTGAAGGAAACAAATAGGTTTACATCATTAATGATCATAGGGATGACGAAAATAATGTGTAACATACCCCATGCTCATCAACAATGTATCCCAAGTATTTGACCATGTTCATGCCAAAAGATCATTTTTACAAGTTGGCATATAGCTTGTGCTTCCCCAGAGTGCTCAAAACATGTTGAATATGTCGCATGTGCTCTTCCCACATTTTGTTGAAGATGAGTATGTCATCCAAATATTCCACCACAAAGGAGTTGGTGAAAGGTCTCAATATATCATCCATCAACCTCATGAAAGTGGTTGGTGCATTTTTTAATCCAAAGGGCATGACTAGCCATTCGAAGAGACCTTCTTTAGATTTGAAGGTTGTCTTCCATACATCAGTTGGTTCAATGGGAACCTGGTGGTATCCAGAATTTAGGTCAATCTTACTGAAGAAATTCCCCCCCTTGAGTTGGTCAAGAAGGTCATCAATCCTAGGAATGGGGTACCGGTTCCCGACTATGATTTTTTTTAAGGCTCTGAAATCAATGCAGAGTTGCCACACCCCATCCTTCTTCTATGCTAGTACAATCAGTCTTCCACAAGGGGAGGATTTGGGTCTGATGTGCCTCTTTTGAAGCAACTCTTGGATTTGTTGCCTAATTTTGTCATTTTCCATCAGTGAGTGACGATAGACTAGTCCATTAGGTAGAGGTGTGTCAAGGTTCATATCAATTGGACACTTGACTTGGTAGTGTGTCGGTACTCCTATAGGTGAGGAGAAGATGTATCTGTATTCTTCCATTATCCGATCCACTTGCTTCTATTGCAAAGAGAGGCTATGTGTAGAGGCCACAGATGTGGCAACGACCTTTTGATTACTGTGATCATAGATAACAAAGAAGACGAACTTCTCGGTCTATGAAATGACCTTAATGCATTTCTTAGCAGAGAATAAAGAAATAGTAGTAGGAGGCGCTACCTCTGGTATCCTGTACAATTGTCTACCCAAAGTAATAATAACTCTGCGAGTTCTAGACTCATACACAGAATGACACTTCCACAAATATGGTTTTCCTAAAAGAACATCACAAATGTCAAGGGGAGAAATATCACACAATACCTCATCTTTTAAAGGCTTGATTTCGTAGGGAAGACAACACTGTTGGCTAACACGGAGATCTCTTCCTTGGTGAAGCTAGCCGATGGTGTAGGGTTGCGGGTGCAGTGTCATTGGCAGGTCCAGTCACTTGACGACCTCTGCTAAAATCAGATTCTTCTGACTCCCACTATTGACAATGAAATGAACCGGAGCTCCCTTTACCCACATCTGCGAGTGAAAGAGGAGTTCTCCTTCCTATGGTTCCTATGGTTCTCTTGGTTGGAATTTGGTGGTAGAAACATTGGAATTGGGTTCAACATCGATAATCCACTTCCCTCCTTTAGGATTTGATTCAGAATCATAATCGACCTTTGAATCAGAAGCCTTCAGTTCGACCATGAGTGCCTGCTTGGAGCAGAATTCTTCGGTGTTGTGCCAAGGGATTTTATGGTACTCACACCATTTTCTCGTGTCCTTCTTCATATTTTCATTTCCCTTCTTGTGTTGTGGCTTGGACTAGTTTTTCTGAGGGCGACCATCTCGACTTGGTCCCCTACTATGTGGGTTGGGGCCGCCTTTTCCCTACTTCGGCTGTGAGTGGTTTGCACATCCAAACTCTCGCCTTTTCTACTTAAATTTCTTCTCCATCTTGACCATGTATCTATAAGTCGTGCCCAATGAGGGGATGTCTAGAAAATCCATTTTTGTTTGAATGTATCTATTCAAACAACTGCGATATTTGAGCACCAGATGATATTCATAGTCTTTGATACCCAATTTGGTGTGCAGGGTATGGAAAATATTGGTGAAATATGGTACCATTTGATCTCTTTCTTGACGTAGGGTGGTCCATCTAGTGTACTGGTCCTTGTAGCTTCCAATAGGGTAGTATTGTTCTTTAATGATGTCCCAGAAGGAATCCCATGTAGGGGCCACCACAAACATTGCAGATTCCTCTACGACCTTTTTCTCATAGTAAGTATCCCACCAGTCTTTAACATGGGGAATTACCTTGAGGAGTGAAAAAGTGATCTTTTCCCTATTGGAAAAATTGTGGACCAAAAAATACCCTTCAAGCAAATTCAACCATTTATCTAAAAAATTTGCAGCTATCAGTCCTTCAAATAATGGAATATCAAAATTTACCTGTACCTTGAAGGTGGTTTCATGGCCGCTTGATGAATATGCTTCTCTCATGGGAAGTTGTCGAAGGATCTGCACAAAGTTGTCCATCATTTCGTTCCTTTTTTGCCCGAGGGATTCCTAGAGAAACATTTTAATAGGATCTCCTACTCCATCATATTTATTTTTTTCCCCTATAGGTTGTTGTCGGGCTTGGCGTGGCCTATCTTGCAATGGATCGATTGGTTCGAGTCCCAACTTCTTGTACCGAGATCTTATCAGGGACATGCACGAAGAAAAATAAATGAAGAGTAGACCGCTATGATACCACTGTTCCATATTTAGGAGCAGAATGAACTGATTAAAAAACTTAATACAATAAACACAGAGATATGAATAATAACACAGATATCCAATGAACAATATCTTCTATTGAATAATGAAATAGGACGAAACTGTAAAACTGTAGAAATGAAACACTTTCTCGAATGGTGGTAGTCATCTCTGAATAGAGATGTGGCTTCTACGCGCATTCGTCTGAGCAGAGTGGATTACAATGAGGCTCCAAAGGCCTTTTTTATATTAATCATGAATTCCAAAACCCTAGACACTCAAAAGCCTAACCCTAGAAGGTGAAACGTCAAAAGTCATGTGGGCCTCTATGGGTAAGTTGGTGTAAGTTTGTACCTCAACTTTAGAGGGTCGTAAAGTTTTCATACTACCTCTGTTTTAGGCGTGTGATATCCTGTTGGAAAGGTATTTCAGAGAACTACACCTTCCGTCATCAAACTCTGACTATGTATACAGTTTGACTGTGGCGAGCCAAGAAAACAATGTTTAGGGCCCAAAAATGGCCCTGGAAGTACAACAAGATGTGTTGACATGAAAACATATAAAATAAGCTAATTGGACTAGGTGAGAGGCCACCAGTATCAACCTGGAGGATGTGTGGGGCTTCAGGCAACCCCAAAATTGTAGAACCCACATATACAAAGAAGTACAGAAGAATGGGCTGAAAAAAAACGGACAAGAGGAGCTAGTTGGAATAGGTGGGTGGCCAACAATATCCACCTGGATCAAATATCCCCCATGTTCAAGTTTTCCTGGGAATTTTCACTCAAACAATAAAATATTACACCATTAAATCCAAGATCTAGAAACTAATCCTAGTAGCATGTTAAATAGAGTCAAATAGATATTAATGGCTAGTGGAGAATCTCTTCCTACCAAACTTGGCAGGGACTTGTTGCTCACAACTCCTCTTGTTCATTTTGTAATATGTAGGTTGTAAACATACCTGAATATTTTTGTAGGATGTGAAAGTTGTATACATTAAGTTATTTACAATAATGTGAAAATAGTATAAACACATTTTGTAGAAGACTTCAGGGCCTTTGCACATGCAATTTATTTATGATTGTGCTATATTGTTTCCCATCAAAAAACTATTTCTAACTTGTGAGGAAGCCCTAAGATGGAATCAAAGAAGAATATTGATTTATATTATTAGTATATCTTACATATTGAAAGAGAAACATGATTGTCTCATCATTCAGTCTAGAAAATAATAAAAATGTATCACTATTAGTACACTCTAGTGAATAATAATGTAGTATGGAAATAACACTATGTAGTTTTTAAAGTAATACGATGACGATAACTATTAGAAAAACCCAGTTTTCCATAGTTGGAAATAATGTTTCCACTTTTCCCCCCAGGTGTAAGGCAAATGATGATGGAGTGTATTGTTAAGGCACTTTGTTGTGTAAAGTCTCTGGTTTAAAACCCCGACTTATTTTGTGTGTCACATATGGGGAATCATGGGAAAAATTGGACGTTATAGTTGTAGCAGTCAGATAACACGACCATGTGTCATGCGAGTATGTGTTCGACTAGTTTCTAATTCCACTAGTCATAAAAATAAATGAATAAATAAATAACATTGCCACTTAAAAAAAAGAAGGAAGAAAAGACATCTCTACGAAACTCTGAAGGAATGTATTAGCAAACTCTAACTAGGAGAAAACAATTTTGACCCAAGTCGATATTCTCTGCCTGATTTGATTATTGTGACAATGATATTTGTATTTATGTCATATTACAGTGTTTTCATTAGCATTTGGATGTATACTCCTAAAATCTCTTGCATGTTTTCATAACATGTTTTGCATCTCAATTTTAAGATAAATTTTCATGTAAGGTTATATCCTTTTTACACTAAAATAAGTAAGGTGTTGTTACATTCAAAGTGGAGGAGATGTCTATGTAATGTGTGTGTAACTTAATAAACTAAAATGTAGAAAATCCCATGTTCTACTCAGTTAAAATGGAAAGAAGGAAAAAACATGATTCTATCCCTTTTCCAAAATATACACTTGAAAAATGTGAATGCATACCCACCTTCATCTTTTTGAAATGAAGGAGAATGTCCTAAATTTCAGCTACTATAGGATTCAAAAATAAATATCAGATAGCTAACAATTTCAAATCATTGAAAGGTAATTCATCTTAGAATTAAAGGTGGATTAGTACATTTGTTATTTTGGAAAAAGGAAGTAGATTCTATGACAAATCATTTGAGACTTCACTATTTGCAAGTCTGTAAAGGAAAATAGTTTTAGTGATGCCTTGTGATTTGTCCTTCTCTAGATTTGGTTGTTGTATCCTTGTGTTAACTCTCCTTTTCCATATATAAATTATTTTATAACTCAACATTGTGAATTTGTTTACTTGTTAATATTAGCATTTTTGGGGTTGTTACATATGGTATCAAAGCCGGATTACATCACTGAGGGTTGTATGGTCTCAAGGGATCTGAATGTTTCGATGTTGTGATTATGAAATTCACAATAGACACATATCAAATTAATTTTCTTCTACATTGTCATCCACTACCTTTTGTCAATATTTATGATACACTAATGTACATGTCCAAGCATTGCTTCAATTTCCACTCATTGAAAATTATAGCATATTATGAAATTACTTCCAACTCTGTATCTATGGGAAATTTGTGAAGCTTAAGGTACCACTTCATTTCATGTCTCAATTATATATGAGGAATACCACTTTTTATGTCAAACCATTTTCTGGTAAACTTGGGGTTATGTGCTTTCTATCTGATATCCCAAAAGGTCTCTAGAGTTTTTCAATTATAAAGAGACTGAGTAGGATCTTGCTAAAGTGGTAAGCTCACTGGATCATAAGTGAACTCTCGGTTGATGATGCCTATAAATCTTTGAAGTACATTTCCATTTCTATTTCGCTAGTGATGATGAATTTGCAAGCTTTAAACTCTTCTCTTGACCAAGATAAGGCAACCCATTATACACCTAGGTACCTTGAAATAACAACTTCTATTTTCATAGATCGAGACAATGCACAAAGAATGATAAAGAAACATCATAGTTTGTTGAGGTTCCATTGTTAAATTATGATAGGGAGAAAGACAAGAAAACATAAATTACAGAAAAGAAATTGAATTACATGTAGGGAATGATACAAATGGGAGACACTCCATAATTCTTATGTATCAATGTAGATCCATCTTAGATCTAGGGTCATAAGTGTAATATTTTCACTCTAAAAACAATTGATATATTCTTGTGTGTTTCGTGGGGAAGCAATCCATTCACTTCCATCCCGTCTGAGGGTTTGATGGTGCTTCACATTTTAAACAAAGATAAATTTACTAGCTTGCTTCCTCCACCAATAATAGATGAAGGGATGATGAAAGAATAGGCATCTTATGGATTAATATTAAATGACAACCAATTTATAGGGAACATATCTAACTCCCTTTTTTATTCATGCTAGAGATTTTGAAGCTTTACATTGAATTTCAATGGAAAACATAGATTAGGTGAAATTCCTATAGAGGTACAAGGGAATTGAAAATCATTGAAATTCTTAGAGTCCTCACACAATCGGATTAGAGGATTGATTCCATCTACCATTGGGAAATGGATGTAAAATGAGATTGTCATATGTGTTCAAATTAAAACTAAAACAAAAGACATTGCTAGAAGGATCTCTTTGATCAATACCAATAGTTATAACATATCGTTATGTCATGTGGTGATAATTGGTCATGGTGACCAATTTGTAGCAATGAAAATAACCATCACATTCAAATAAGCAAGCTCCTTGTAGTTGTAATTGAAACAATTTTTATTGGAGGGTATTAAAATTGTTGCTTATTTTCCCTCTCACTAATCAATCTTGAAAATGGAGCTTTGGTCATAGCATATTTGTGTAGTTTGTGGGTGATTCACATTATTTTAGGAACGGTATGAAGGAAGAGATATAATAGAGATATAACAAAGAATTACACAAAGATATGGAAAGGAAGACTGTAAAATGCAAAAGCACACAAGTTAGATAAAATAGTGGTAGTTTATCTCTGAGAAGTGATGTGTCGGCTACACTAATTTGCAATAAGTTGGCTACAATGAGGCTCCAAAGGCCTTTTTAACATAAATAAAAATTGAGAAAACCCTAAACATCCAAAAACTTAACCCTAGGAGATGAAGCGCCAAAATTCATGTGGGCCCCGATGGGGTAAGTTGGTACATCAACTTCCCGGGGTCATAACTTTTGCATACGATCTCCATTTTAGGTGCACAATAGATCATTGGAAAGAACTATCTAAGGAATACACATGTTTCCGTCACACCCTAGAAAAATTCTATAGTGTGATTGTGGTGTTCCCAAAAAATGTTGTTTAGGGCCTCAAAACGATCCCAAAAATTTAGGACTCGAAAAACTAGGAAAAAAATGCCAAAATGGAAATTGGTCTATGAGCCAATGGAATAAGGTGGGTGGCCACCAATATACATTTGGATAATTCCTCCCCCCTTATAAATAAATCTTCTCCATTGCATCTAGTTCCTGCATCATATGAGGAAACTTTTGTTGAACCTAACTCCTGGTGAGCCACTTGCCTTGATGAAGAAACTGTCATGCTTTGACGACCCGATAGAGTTTGATAGTCTGTTGGCGGGTGTCCTTTTTCTTGGTGTCCATCATTCAATCAAATATCTCTTATTATATGTAGGAAGGACTAATTTATGTAGTGTTCAACTACGCATCCGCATCCAAAGTGTCCAGGAGAGGTGGAAAATATGGTCCGAGCAATTCGACATTAAATATCGAGTGCAAGGAGGAATACTTAATTTAAAATTATTATCACCCACAACCTTGGTGATGGTGTAAGGCATGTATCAAAGTGGGAACAACTTTCGATGGAGCCCTATGAGGTTTTTTTTTTTGCAAATGAAACCAGACCTTATCTTCCACATGAAATTTGTGTGGTACCYGATGTTGATCRTGGTGYTGCTTGTACTTGGCATTGGATTTCTGAACAATATCATGAATTTTTTTTTGGATGTGCTAGATACACTCAAAAAATTTGGCTACCTGTTCAGCCTCTGTCTAAGCATGGGAGGACTCTTCCTATGTGGTTGTAATGGGCARAGCTATGTTAATGGGGGCCAATGGTTGGAACCCCAAGCACACCTTAAAAGGGTTGTGGCCAATAGAGATATGGAGGGATCTGTTGTAGCTATGTTGAATATAAGGAAGGATTTCATCCCATGTGAATGGATGTTTGGAATTATACATTCGCAGGATATGTAAAATCATCTTGTTGACTACCTCTATTTTTCCATTAGTCTGTGGATGGAAGGTAGTCGATTTGGTCAACTTGGTGTCCATCATCGACCATAGGCTTGAAAAAAAGGTGCTTCAGAACCTATTATCTTGATCGAAGATAATAGTTTGTGGCAGCTAAAAATGAACCAACACATGTGTGAATAAGAGCTTGATGGTGGCATCGATTGTGATGATCTTCTTGTAGGGTGCCAAAATTGCCATCTTAAAGAATTGATCAACGACCATGAATACACAGTCATTCCCATTCTTGGTTGAAGGTAAACTAGACATGTAACCCATGTATATGGACTCCCAAGGCCTATCCGGAGTAGGAAGAGGGGTGTATAGCCTATGTTTCTTGATGGTGGGTTTGGCAATGGCATAGGCAGTGCAATATTTGATGTACTTGTGAACATCTTGTCGAAGCTTCAACCAATAAAAATTATTTTGCAGTACTACCACTATCTTTTCTACACCAAAATGTCTTGTTTCCCGGATTTAATGAGCTTCCCATATCAAATTTTCACACTCGCTTGAAGGAACACAAAGATGGCTTAGATGGAATAATAATCCATCCTGGAGATGAAAGTTCGGAATTGTTTTACCTGTGCTCAATGTCTGATAGGTAGTAGAAAAGTCAAAGTTAGTATTGTATAATTGTGTCCATCCATATGTCTCATGTCCACAGGAGTTAATAATTGTGGTTAGCACTACCACTAGGGGTTGACTGAGGAAATCTACGACATGGTTGGTGCTACCCTTCTTGTACTTGATATTCAAGTGGAATTGTTCTAGGTACGTGTGATGCAGGAGCATCGCTCCACCTCAGCACACACCAATCGATTAACACGGATGGTGCGCATTCAAGGAAGGGAGAGGCCCCGCTCTCTCATTTTTCCTTCAAGAATCTAAGGCACGACCAAGGAAATTAATTTCGACAGGTTGGAAAATCCAAGTTGTGCCTTCGCACAAGATGGAGATAAGTTCGCCATTAATTGGTTGACGATTGGAGAGATCTGCATCCGATTTGGAACATATTTCCATCATTGTAATTTTCCCATTAGACAGTCGTTTTGAATGGTGATTTGACACCACTAGCTTAGCTTGGAGGGAAGCTCGTTGAGCCCCTCTTGTATAAATCTTTGTATTGTATGACCAGTAGAGGTTGTTGGGATTTGATGAAAAATTATTGTAAGCCAAGTTGGGGATGTTGATGAGAGTCGAGACTCAGTCACAGTCTGGACTTAAACATTTGTAATTTGATATTCTGCCATTAATAGAAAATGTCAGTTTTTCATGTTATCAATTTCTGTGTAATAGATATCTTGTGGTGAATGTCATTTGTATGCATTTTGAGTTGTAGATGAACATTAGAAATCATCTGCAGGGATAGAGATACAAATTTCTATCTGTAAGTGTGTTTGATTAGGTCTGTTTCTCTAGGATAAGTGCAAAGAGTACACGAAAGAGGGTGGAAACTTTGTGATCCAACGCAAGGAGTGCATGTCTGAACTTAGTGGAGTTAGAAGAGAAACTATCAGGAGGGCACACAAGGATAATTCACAGACTTGAGAGGAAATTTCAAGGTGGTTGGGTATCGTGGAAAGAAATACTGTGTAGGAGGAAACATAGTTCAGAGTTACTGAACACTCTGAAATGATTTTCCAGGAGGGCATAGAGAAAGTAGGAGAGAATACAAGAAAAACATGGTTGGAAGTGTTGGAATCCTTAAGAGAAACCCAGGGTTGCTAAACACTCTGAGGAAGGAAGGATTTGCAAGAGTGCATAGACAAAGGAAAGGAGATGCCTTAAGATGCCCATGTAGGCTAAGGGATAAGATGTCGAAAATCTTAGTCGAGCACAAGGAGTGCACCAAGGAGACCCTAAATCCATATTACAAGATCAGGAGGGAGAGCGAGAAGCTTCCAGGAGGGCACGAGAAAGTTCATTGAAGGACATAGAGGAACGAGGAACCGTGAAGGTTTTCAAGCTGAGAAAAGTCGCATAAGAGTCTGCGTAGAACTCTGCAAGGAGTGCAGGAGAAGTTCAAGAGTATCCTTAGTCTCAAAAAACAAATTGGCACTAAGTGTGAAAAAAATTTCGAGGACTTGCCGACATCCCGAAGATCGTGTATTCGTCCATCGTCAGAGGAGACATGTGGCATAAGGTTGAGAGATTCGGGAGAAGGAGATTCAGAAGGTTTGTCAAGGGAAACTGCAGATCTGTGTAGGGTCACGAAGAGCAATTTGATCCTAGTCATTGGTATTGGGAAAGAACATGGTAGAGATCCACAGACTTCGGAGAAAGAACCCTTCGGAGAAAATTAAAGGAGAGAATACTCGAAGAGATGGGAGATGAAGCAATCCTGGTCGTCCATTGAGACAGGACATGTGGAAAGAGCTCAACACTTCGTTGATTCACAAATTGGGAAGGATAAAGTTGGGAGAAGAGAGGACTCGCGAAGTCCAAACTTATTATTTGATCTCAACCCTTGAGCATGAGAAGAGTGTGGATCAAATATTTGGTCTCAGAGAATTCTCTATTCGGGAATATGGAAAAAGGGTACAAGCAATTCACGAAAGTCCCAAAGCACGGGGTCAAAAAGGGAGGTAGCCCACGGTCGTAGTCTGTGGTCACATCAAGGAGGGAGCCTAGGATATAAATCGAGGGTCTGTTCACGTTAATATTTGAAAAGTGTTAAGGAGAGGGTCCGCGGGTGCCACACAATCTGCGCTGAGAAGGTGAAGGGCCTATGTCAAGTTAAAATTGGTTCCCATTGGGAGCTTGATGAGCAATTTGGATCGGTGACTTGAACGATACAATATCGGGAGGTTAAGCATCCCTTTGGAGGGAAGGGGGGTACGTGGCGTCAAGTGGTATCAGAGCTAATGTAGAATTGATTTTGGTAGGCAAGGGAGACAGAGTGTGATACTCTGTTGAAGTTGTTGCAAGGTGTGCAATAGATGATAAACATCCAGATGGGTTGTAGGTGAAGAAATATGTCCATTGGAAGTTATGAGCATGGTCGAGGAGAAGTATATTCGCACAGAATAAAACCAAAGATGGACAAGGAGCTCAATGAAATCTAGGCAAAAATGGAGAAGTTAGCATTCAAGATGCAGCAGGAGGCAAAGTTGTGTTGGAGGTGTGAATAGAATTTGAAGAGGAAATATAAATGGCATGTTTAGAAGTTGTTGGACAGAGGGAAGCAACAGGTTTTAAAAAGGTGGATGAGGTATGCAGGGAAAGAGATCCGACAGGGATCTCATAGGTTTCTAGGTGGGCAATGAGAAGGAATCAGTGGATCTCGTAAAATTCTAGGAGTGTAGAGGAGACATCCCAAATTTCCAAGTGGAAAAGGGAGAAGAGGTGAGCTCAGCTGAGAGTTCACGTCAGAGGGTGTTGAAAGATGAAAATGAGGCAGAAGAAATGCCTCATCCAGATGAAGATTCATGCAGAGCTACAAGCCACATGAACGAAGATGATGACAAGTTGGAAACTTTCATCACAAGGGAGAAGGATCAGAGAAGCATTCTGATCATTGGAGGAGTCGATATATTCCTACCAAGCATCCGAGGAGAGGCTAGCAAGGCTATTGCAGATGCGACAAAAGTACAAGAAGTTGAAATTGTCATGGAGAAGGAGGAACATATACTGAAGTCTGTCCCAACAAAAGGAGAACACCTAGTTGGATTACTCACCTAGTGAGAAATGGATTTAAAGGAACTGGAGGATTGGTTAGACAGTCTGTAACTAGAAGGTGGTTTCCATAATATATCCATGCCAAAGGAGACACACCAACACGAGTTGCAGTTGGAGGAAGCTAGAATGGAACCAGCCAAAGAACTGACAAGAGTGAATCTGTCAGGAGTAATAGCTGAGAAACAACCCAATGATGAGAAGCCTACAGGAAGGGAAGATCCAACAGTGTGGGAAAATAAGGCCACAAGAGATGAAGAAGATAACTTGGGAGATCAATGTGATTTACCCATTAACAAGGAAGAAGTGCAAAAAGCTAGTCTGCAAAAGGAGAATCAGTCGATGGAGCAGCTGGACGGGGTGGTTGAGGAGATAAGGAAGTTGATGTTGGGGTCGAAAAAGGAAGCAGTCAACAAGGGGAAGTTGGACAAAAACAAACCTACACAAGTAGTAGGGATGATGCAGCAGCAACAACGAAGTAGAGGAGTAGAAAGACAAATCCAGGAAAAAGTTTGGGATCCAAGAGGATTTCAACCGAGATGGAAAGCTGATGACCAGGAGATCATGATTTTCATAGCCATGGAGTACGATGCAGGAGCAAATCTCCACCTTAGCACGCACCATTTTATTAACACGCATGGTGTTCATTCAAGGAAGGGAGAGACGCCACCCTCTCATTTTTCCTTCGAGAATATAAGGTGTGACCAAGGCAATTAATGTCGACGGGTTGGAAAATCAAAGTTGTGCCTTTGCACAAGCTGGAGATAAGGTCACCATTAAATGGTTGAAAGTTGGAGGGATTTGCATCCGATTTGGAGCATATTTCCATCATTGTAATTTTCCCATTAGACAAGTGTTTTGAATGGTGATTTGACACCACTATCTTAGCTTTGAGGGAAGCTCATCGAGCCCCTCTTGTATAAATATTTGTATTGTATGACCAGTAGAGGTTGTTGGGATTTGATGAAAAATTATTGTAATCCAAGTTGGGGAGGTTGATGAGAGTCGAGACTCAGTCGCAGTCTGGACTCAAACATTTGTAATTTGATATTCTGCCATTAATAGAAAATGAAATTTTTTCTTGTTATCAATTTCTGTGTAATGGATATTTTGTGGTGAATTTCATTTGTATGCATTTTGAGTTGTAGATGAACATTAGAAATAATCTGCAAGGATAGAGATATAGTTTTCTATCTGTAAGTGTGTTGGATTAGGTCTAGTTCTCTAGGATAAGTGCAAGGAGTGCGCAAAAGAGGGTGGAAACTCTGTGAGCCAATGAAAGGAGTGTGTGTCTGAACTCAGTGGAGTCAGAAGAGAAACTTTTAGGAGGGCACACCAGGATAATTCACAGACTCAGGAGGAAATTTCAAGGTGGTTGGGTACCGTGGAAAGAAATATTGTATAGGAGGAACATAGTTCATAGTTACTGAACACTTTAAAACACTTTTATAGGAGGGCATAGAGAAAGTAGGAGAGTGTACAAGAAAAACACGATTGGAAGTTTTTGAATCCTTAAGAGAAACCCAAGTTTGTTGAACACTCTGAGGAAGGAAGGATTTGCAAGAGTGCATTGACAAAGGAGAGGAGATGCCTTGAGATGCCCACGTAGGCTAAGGGAGAATCCATCGAAAATCTTAGTCGAGCGCAAGGAGTGTGCCAAGGAGACTGTAAATCCATATTACAATATCAAGAGGGAGAGAGACAATATTCCAGGAGGGCATGAGAAATTTCATTGAAGGACATAGAGGAACGAGGAACCATGAAGGTTTTCAAGGCGAGAAAATTTGCAGAAGAGTCTGCGTAGAACTCTGCAAGGAGTGCAGGAGAAGTTTGAGAATAGCCTAAGTCTCGAAAAATAAATTTGCGCTAAGTGTGCAAAAAGGGCCGAGGAATTTCCGACATCCCGAAGACCATGTAGTCGTCCATCATCGAAGGAGACAGGTGGTAGAAGGTCGAGAGATTCGGGAGCAGGAGCTTCGAAAGGTTTTCCAAGCTTCAAAAGGTTTTCCAAGGGAATCCATAGATCTTCATAGGGTCACGAAAAGAAAGTTGATCCTAGTCATTGGTACTAGTAAGGCACATGGCAGAGTCCACGTACTTCGGAGGAAGAACCCTTCAGAGAAAATTCAACGAGAGAATACCCAAAGAGTTGGGAGCCGAAGCATTCCTGGCCATCCATTAAGACAAGACGCGTGGTGAGAGATCAACACTTCGCTGATTCACAAATCAGCAAGGATATAATTAGGAGAAGAGAGGAATCACAAAGTATGAACTCGCGATTTGATCTCAACCGTCAAGCATGAGAAGAACATGGACTGATGATTTGGTCCTGGAGAATTCGCGATTCGGGAATTGAGAAAAAGGGTGCAATAAATTCACGAAAATCCTGAAGCACGGGGTCATGAAGGGTGCTAT
This sequence comes from Picea engelmannii, assembly GCA_009831015.1. Taxonomy (NCBI): domain Eukaryota; kingdom Viridiplantae; phylum Streptophyta; class Pinopsida; order Pinales; family Pinaceae; genus Picea; species Picea engelmannii. Next base: position 35,913 of record ML783871.1, on the reverse strand, counting down.
CCCACAGCCGTAGTCCGTGGTCACATTAGGGAGGGAGCCTAGCATAGAAATATAGCATCCATTGACATTAATATTTTAAAAGTGCTAAGGAGAGGGTCTGCGGGTGCCACACAATCTGCGTTGAGAAGGTGAAGGGATTGTGTCAAGTTAAAATTGATTCCCATTAGGAACCCAATGAGCCATTCGACTCAGTGACTTGAACGATCCAAGACTGAGAGGTTGAGCAACCCTTTGGAGGGATGGGGGGTATGCGATGTCAACGTGGACCACTTATGATGGTGGTAATTTTGTAACTTTCGTTATGTCTGCATGAATTATAGAGGCCTATGAGTGTGGATGATCATTTCCTTCCCCAAAATGTAATGCTTCCTTTGTCGACATGCATGCACAATGGAGTACATATCTTTTTTATAGTTGGGGTATCTTCGAATAATATCATATAGAGTTTCATTGTGATAGGCTACCATATGCCCATGTTGAGTGAGGAATGCATTGATAGCATACTCTTAAGAATCTGTGTCAATCTCAAATGGCCATTGCAGGTCTGGAAGAATGAGGATTAGTGTTGAGTAGAGGTGTGATTTCAGATCCTCAAATTATTTCTGTTCGGGTGCGGACCACACAAACTTGGCCTTCATGCTACCATTGGTCACTTAGCTTAGGGCCCAATCGATATGATATAACCCCAACATAAACCGTCAGTACAAGTTAACAAGGCCCAAGAAGTTGCAAAGCTCAGTCATTATTTTCGGGGCCAGCCAATCACAGATGACTTGGATCTTGGTTGGATCCACATGTACACCCTGCTCATCCACTGTGTATCCTATATATAATATTCTCTGCATGCCGAAGGAACACTTCTCTATGGAATATAACCTGTGTTGTCGCAGGGTGCCCAATACTTGTTGAATATCTTCCAAATGTTCCCCCCAAGTTTTGTTGAAGATGAGGATGTCATCCAAATATACAACCACAAAGGAGTTTTTGAATGGTCGTAATATATCATAGATCATCCACATGAATGTGGCCATGGAATTAGTCAAGCCTAAAGGCATGACTAACCAATCAAAGAGGCCTTTGTTGGACTTGAAGGTTGTCTTCCACACATCAATTTTCTCAATCGGCACCTAGTGGTAACCTGACTTCATATCAATCTTACTGAAAAAATTGGTTCGCTTGAGTTTATCGAGAAGATCATCAATATGGGGAATTGGGTATTGTTTATTGACTGTGATCTTGTTCAGAGCTCTAAAATCAATACAAAGTCATCATGTCCTATCCTTCTTCTGTACTAGAACAATTGGGCTCCTGTAAGGTGAGGATCTTAGTATGATGTGGCCCTTCAGAATTATCTCTTGGATCTGGCGTTTGATTTTTTCATTCTCCATAAGAGAACGCCTGTATACAGGGCCATTAGGAAGAGGAGCACTGGGTGTCAAATAAATTGAGTTCTTTACCTTATAGTGCATAGGCGCCCTAGTAGGTGAGGTGAATATGTATTTTTACTCATCGACTATTTCGCCACTTGTTATTGTTGGAAAGATAGACCCCGTGCAGAGGTTTTGGAAGTTGCAGTGACCATTCATTTACCTTCGGATCGAACCATATAGAGGAAAAAATCTCTCGGTCTAAGAAACCACCTTTCTAGATTGCTTCGTAGATATCAAAGAGACTGCATTATTTGGGACTACCTCCGGTACCCTGTAGAGTTGATCTCCCAAAGTAATAATGACACTACGAAGCCTAGATTCATAAACAACATGAGCTTCCACATATATGGTTTTCCTAGCAAAACATCACAAACTTCAAGTGGGGAAACAACACACAATACCAAGTTATGTGGTTTTCCTAGAAAAGCTAGCGAGTTCTAGGTTTCCTTAATGGTGCAATGTTGTTGTTTTCAATGTTATTCTACTGATGCTGGAAGGAAAGATAGCATTCACAATTATCCCTTCATTGTGCAGTGTTGTTGTTTTTGTGCTAGAAAAAAAAATTGTGCTGGTGCTAGAAGGAAATATAACATGTGCTAACTTTCCTTCATTGTGCATTGTTGGTGTGGGCAATGTTGTTGTCCTTGTGCTAGAAATAAAACTTCCATTCACTGTGCAATGTAGTTGTTGGCAATGTGTTAGAAGGAAAGTTAGCAAGTACTAGCTTTCCTTCATAGTGCAATATTGTTGTATGGAATGCATTTATGTTTATCCTATAAGGAAAGCTAACAAGTGCTAAATTTCCTTCATGGTGTAATTTTGTTGTTGGTAATGTGATTATGCTTCTACAATCAATTCTTCAAGGGTGGTTTTGTCCTAACGATCACCATGGTTAGTGTTTTTTCTTTGAGTATGTTCGTTGTTGGATCTAGAACAAGCTACAAAGATCTGTGATGATACAATAAGTAGTGTATTTAAATATAATGTTGTTATTGTTTTACACTTGTCCTTGAGATGGAATTAAAACTAATGGTTTATAGTTTTCCTTTTGGCACAAGAACGATGATCCAATCACAATCTTTTGAGCCACAAAATAGTGTGATCTATGTACAATTTTGAAGTTTATGAATAATGTATGATTAATTTTACTATACTTTTCTTCCAATGCACAAGTATGCAACTATTAAAGTAACAAGAACAATTATTTTCACAAGATGTATCATTTTTCTCTCCTAAAGAATATGGCATCTTTGTTGTATATTTAAGGGCTTCCAAAAGCAACTTCACCTATAGCTAGAGGTAGAAGATCAAACTCTACCTCATCAACATAATTGTCTGACAAAACTTAAATCTACACTTTTTTAAGTTCTAAAGTTCAACATCCCTATGTATCCATCTTAAAGGGTATGTTCTCATATGCATTTAGGAAGGGAGTCCTAACATTTGAACTAAAGATTCAAAATGATATTTCCTAACTTTCAGAACAAAAATGAGAATTATTTAGTATTTATATTAACAAAACTTCTATTTGGAAGAAAATATCTTGATTGGATTCAAATTTATCATGTTTAGACATTAAACATCCTCACTAATCTAGCTATAAATATAATTGCTACTTCTCATGGGACTTGTTTGACATCTAACGTAACATCTATGTTGGACTTTCTTTGATTTCCCAAAGGACCTTGTGGTTCTACAATTTTTGCAAATTTCTTATGAGCACAATTCATACACATATATCAATAAAACAAATGCCATATCCATAGTTAAATAGGAACTTGGTGGTTTGACATGAGTTGATATTTTTCATTCTCTGATACTACTTGGATCTCTAATTGTCAAGTTATAATATATATTTTGTGTGTAATTTATATGCAAAGTTCCTTTTGGTGGATGACAGGGAAAGGTTTTTCATTGCGTACAAAATCACTACCACACAATTTTTAATTATTGCAACTATTGGACACTTTACATGGTTTAAATTTAATTACAAATTACAATTCAATTGTGTGTTACATAATTTATGTATAGGAGTTATAATGGAAAATATAATTTTTCTTAAACGAGACTATGTTGACCTCCTAATTAATGGTCAAGTTATTGGGATAGGAAGGGTTGAATCTACATAAACTGGGACTTTTTATGGTGGAGAAAGGGTTAATGGGGTTTTGATAATTGATGTCACTCAACCATATTTGATTGTGGAATATGTTGATGATCGAGACATACATCCATGGAAGATAATGGATTTGAGGTACAACATAGGTAAATCAAAATATTGAAGCATGTGTTAAGTGTTATTGATAGTATACTACATGTTTTATTTTAGTAAATATTGTTAAGTGTTATTGATAGTATACTAAATGTTTTTCTTTTAGCAAATACTAAGTTTCTTTATTTTGGTGTATATGTGCAAATGGTTCTTCTGCATTTTCTATTGGATATAGGGTAGATCTTCTACAACGTGGACTGAAGGTGGGTGAGGGATCCATATTCAATATAGTGCTTAGTCATAAGGTGCATGGAAGGATGGTAAAGAAAGGATGCTTAGTGGTTAAAATTGAGGAGTTTTTAAAACATGATGTTCCTCTACCACATCCAATAGAATTTGAAGCATACATTAGGGCGTGCATTGGAATCTTATTAGATTTGGCCAAAATCAGATTTGGTACCTCATTTTCATGATCATCTCATAAATATTTCCCGATATAGGGTTACATTCACATGTACAAGGGTTTCTCTTACACATGAATGCATGGGAACAAACATGTGCATTGCTAAAGAAATGCTAGTTAATGTCCATGAGGATGACATGGTTGAGGATGAAACACTAGGTGAAATGGAATTCGGTGTTTGCATGGAAGAGATACATGGAAATTGTAAAAGATGTAGGATTGGGGATAAATTTATACATTGTTTGGTTAGATGGCCAATAAATAAGTTGGTGGAAAACAAAGGTGAGATGTTAAGGGTCAATGAAAAGTTTAAGGAGCCATCCAAGGAAATGGTGATATGGGGTGTGATAGAGGACACAAGTCCCTTAAAAAAATGGGATGGGGATCTTTATAATGAAAAAGAGCTAGACTCAAATTATATGCATGTAACAAGGCCATATAAAAGGATAAAAGGACTAAATGATTTATGGCTACAAAAAAAATTGCAAAATGTCAAACAAAGATACATGAAGAGTTAGAAATCCGACTTTTGACAACAGATGAATGTTTTAAACAAGATTTTCTTCAACATGTGGATAAGAAGGCCATTGCAGTTGCTAGAAGGGGTATGGAACACATAAATAAAAATGGTATTAGAGAATTTGTCTTGAATTCAATCCTTTCAAATGAAGTCATGTCATAAAGATAGAACCGTGGCCTACCTCCTATTGTTAGAAAAGTAAAGGACATGATATTTAATGGTACTATTATTTGTAAGAAAGCATGGTACAAGATACATAATATTCCTCAATGCACCTTCTATAACTACCAACATTATTTCCAGCATGGACACATCAAAGCCATTCATGGTAACACCAACACATGCAAAGCATGTGCACATACCATGGAAACCATAGAACTATTACATATAATTGCAATGGATAATTCATATTATTCACCAAACCAAACATGTCAAGTTGAAGAATATGGAAGGTATGCTCATTTAAGATTGTTGCCTTCTAATTACACAAAAAATTATTTGTTAAACGAGATCAATAAGACTCTTCAAAAGATCAATTACCCATAAATATCACAACCAATGATGAGAAAGATCTAGAATAATCATTTTTGAGATGTGGTATTCTCAAAGAATACCAACTCCAATAAATGTAGTGAATGTATTGTGTTGAAAGCACAGATAAAGTCAACAACTACTAAAGAGTTGGAAGAAAGGGTACGAGGTAGATTCAACAAACATAACACGATTGTTATGTGTGGAAGATATTTCTACTATTCCCACAAAATTATGTTAGAGTGGTTTACGAAGGAGTATTTAAGTATTATCCATGATAAAGTGGACAAAAAAGAGACTTCAATCCCAAGGCTATGTGTCAAATTTAAATCTATTGCAGGAACAAACTTGGGTTTGTCATTGATAGGTATGCTAACACATGGGAATAAAACATGAGGTTTTGGTCATTTATCCCTACCATTTGTACAAATGGGATCACAATTTACCATTACATACCTTGCAAAGTGCTTGAGGGACCTTGAAGACCCACACCTTGATATGTATGGTGATTTTCTCTATGAGAGTGGAAGTCCTAGAAACCCACTCTCAAATGCATTACTAGAAAATTGTATTTACTCAAAATATAGAGTGTACAAGGATGATTTCCTATCTCGTGGAAGGTCAAAAAATGAGAAATGTTGATTTTAAACTTTTTCCTCCACATTTGTTGTTGCAATTGGACAATGCAACATGTGATAATAAGAATACTTGTCTGTTCATGTTTCTATCACTTTTACCTGCACTTGGTGTCTTCATCACTATTGAGGTTGGGTTCTTGCTTATGGGAAATAGTCATGAAGACATAGATGGAACCTACATAAGAATGTATTCCAACTTGAAATTATGGATACATATCACATGATTGAAGAAAAACGATTGTTTCCACCTACACCGATTGACAAGGTGTATGACTTCAAAATTTTCCTTAATGAATACATCAAGGAGGGAAAAAAAATGCACTAGTCGGACATCTTAATGTCCAGTACTTTTAATTTCTTGTACTCAATGATGTTCCAACACTAAGGTATAAAGAATCCTTTAGAGATATTGAGTGGTCAGAACCACTTGAGTTGTGGAATATAGATGCGGAAGTTCAACCTACAATTCCCACATGTAAGCCATATTTCTTAGGTCCCAAAGAGAATGATGTTTATTTGAAATAACTAAAGGAATTAATATCATCATACATAAAAATGTGGAAAGACACTATCGACAATGATGATTCACCAATTGTTACAGAGGAATGGAAAAATAAAGTAAAGTATTGGGAAAGAGTTATTGATACATTAGATGAAATATACAATGATCATACACTAGTGGAAGGAAGTGATTCATCTTCTAAGAATTTTTGACCCAAGACAAGGAAAAATGTCAATGATAACCGTAATGAACTCCATGTAATCTCAAGTATTATGGATGGAGATTTCAATAATGTGACATATGAACCAGTAAATGTTGGACACAAGTGCAACAAGCCAAATCCAACATTCAATCTTATGATTGATGTTGAGAAAGGAAAGTTGTTTCTAGTAATATCAAGAAATGAGGATGAAGGGGAGATGATTTGGATGGAAAAAGCCACCTCGAATATCTTCCAAGACGATCAAAGTGAGACTCTTCATGTAGAGGTTGATTGGTGGAAGCTTAGTTCAGTGAAATACAAGGGAAAAATATTAGAACAATATTGGGTACCAAATCCTGATGACACAAAGCTTGGATCTATTCCAATTAATACCATAGTTTGGGCATTGATGCCAAAGAAAGAACATTACAAGAAGACCAAGAAAAATAAATGTGGTGTAGAAGTTGTACTTGATCTACTGGAGAAAATACCATGAAATCATGTGGAGATGATTTATGAATGCAATTTTTTCCTCTGAAGTATTTACGAATATACATGAAAATACACTTTTCACTATTTGTTGTAGATCAAATATTCTCTTATTTTTTGGATTTTTATATTATTTAATACATATATGCAAATTTTGGTTCAACTTTGATCTAGTCATGTGACGATGCTTTATGCAAATTACACAACACCATTCAATATTTCAATTTTCAATGCTTTGTTTTTTCTCACTATATCAACCTTGCATAATCAAATCCAATAATGCACTTAAAAACATTTTCTAGACTTAGTATATTAAGACTATATTGAAGTAGCTAATTAGTATTATTTTCAATATAAAACGTTTAAACACTTCATGAATAAATACTATCCAAGTCTTGCAATATAGTATGAAGGGAGTTTTCCCTAATATTCCTTATTATATTTGATATAAATTAAATTGTACTACTCTGTTGCATTCTAATTCATAATAATTTGATTTTGATAGTTAAACAACTTGAAAACTCTAAAATGGTGAATATTATACTCAAGACATACAAAATAGTTACCTAGTGTCAATTATCAAAATGGTTAATAATAGTAAAAAACATAATTACTATGTCGTTAAACAAATTTATAGATAAGAAATTTATTAGGAAAACTATTATTCATGAGTCAATTTTGCTAAACTTTGCTTTAATACAAAAATACAAACTACAAAAACTATATAACTGAAAAGAAACTACCAAAAATCTTTAAGGCAGAGAAATATATATATATTCAAATTTTATGTTGAGCTTCCTTAATTACATAACTATAAAATTCATTAAGGTTAGAACACTTATCATTCCCCTTTCATTTATATAACTTGGTACCTGTTCAATTGTATTGTATACCTATATAATTATAATCTATTTTTTTTCTTTTTATTTATTATATATACATATAGTGGAGTTATAAGATCTATTTTATTTGGCTCCCTTAGTAGTAAAGAGTAATAGTAAAGGATTTACCCGTAAGGATCTAAGCTTAATGCTTTACTATAATAAAAGAGAAAACCAATTAATGTACCAAAGAGTAATTGAGTTTTCTAACCTATTCAACAAGTTAAGCAGACCTTAATACGATCTCTAAAAACAAACCGAAAATGAGTAGGAAGAGGGTTATGATAATTCTTCTTTAGGGTTAAGTCTTCCATAATGTAAATATAATATACAAGATGAAATAATTTTTATCTAACACAACATTAGTCAGACCCAACCTACTAATTATATTCTAAATAAATTCCTCGCCAAAGATAAGTTAGTTAATAGAAGGCTAATTAAGGATACTGGTACTCTAGTTACCAAATAACAAAATCAGCAAGCATTCGCGAATGTAAAACGAGAGATAATAATATTTCGTGTCTCGTCACCTAAGCTTGTCGATGGAGGGTGAATCTCTCTACA
>ML783871.1:13193-24049 GCA_009831015.1 Picea engelmannii | reverse complement strand
AACCTATCTTGTATCCTGCACACTCAAGAGAACACATCAATAATACCTGTCAATATATATATCTAGAAATTAACATTTAATCCATTGACATCACAATATAACTCAAAATCAAAGTAAAATCATAATGTATCATAACCGGATCATTTGCTCGCAAGTGTCCTCAAAGAATAAGACAGTATAACAATGTTCTCAGTGGAACTGGATGTTACATACACCCCCTCTTGTTTTAAACTTTGTCCTAAAGTTTTACAGTCTAAATGAAAGAAATACATGTAACTAACACACATCTAAATATCCAATCTATCAAACAAAGTAGGAAAATGTTGATGCATCTCATATGCATCCTCCCATGTAGCTGATTTTGGACTATAATTGTCCCACTGGACCTTGACCTCATCGACTATTCAACATCGTAGTGTCGAGTGACATGGTCCAATATAAAGATTAGCTCTGCCATGAGAGTACCCTCATCCAATACCTACAAATAACTCAAGTCAATAACATGTGACGGATCTGAAATATAATGTCGCAAAACAAATACATGAAATATGTCGTGCATATGCCTCAAAGAATCATGTAAGGCTAGTCGAAAGCCACAGGTCCTTTCCTTTCAACAACTTCAAAAGGTCCCACAAACCTAGGAGATATTTTAGAAAACTTTCCAAACTTATTCGAATTCTTATGTGGTTTCACCCACAAGAAAACTTTGTCGCCAACCTCATAACTGCGGTCAATGCGATGTGCATCAACATAACTCTTCTGTCGATCTTGTGCTTCTTTAATTATTTTTATTATAGTTCACTTATTCTCTTCCATTTCTTTGATTACTTTTGTTCTTACCAGGACTCTATCCTCTATTTGATCCCAACTCAGAGGTGTCTGACACAGTCATCCATAAAGAAAATCAAAAGGTGCCATCTTAATTGAACTCTGATAACTATTGTTCTACGCGAATTATACAAACGGTAATAATTATTTCCAACATTTTTTTTTATCCATTACATACATTCATAGCATATCCTCTAAAATATGATTCAATCTTTCTATTTATCCATCTATCTCAGGGTGATATGTCATGCTAAAATTCAGTTGTGTTCCCAAAGCCTCTAGTAAACACTGATCCTCGATCGGATTTGATCTTTCTTGGTATATCATGCAACCTCACAATCTCGCTAACAAAAAATCTAGCTATGTCCAGTGCATGATACATCATATGAACTGGAATAAAGTGTGCACTCTTTGTCAGAGTGCAATGACAACAAAAATAGAGTCGTATGTCCTTGTCGTTAGTGGCAATCAAACAATAAAATCCATTGAAATGACTTCCCATTTTGATTCAGGAATCACGTGTGGTTGTAACAATCTCACGAGATGTATATGTTCATCTTTCACTTGCTAGCATTCAAGGAATATCACCACATAATTAACTATGTCATTATTCATTCCTTTCCAGAAGAATAAGGGCTTAAGGTCTTCCTTCATCTTCATGACTCTAGGATGAACCATGTACACCACTCGATGATCTTCGCTCAAAATCAAATTTATCAATTCGTCATTAGGCGGTACATAAATTTTGTCGTTATACCTCAAAAATCCATCGCTTTCAATTTAATTACATTCATACTTTGTTATAGTAATGGTATCTTGTCCAATATTATCCTTAACTTCAATGTACTAGTCATCGTCAAATTGTAATGCTAGAATCTTTTCTCGAAGATTCGTCTTAAGAGGTATTATTGAGAATATGTGTGGTCTCCGACTCAACGCATCTGCTACTTTGTTCATCATTTCTTTTATGTAAGTAATGTCAAAGTCATATTCACTTAGTAATTCTAACCAACGCCTTTGTCGCGCGTTCAAGTCACTTTGAGTAAAAGTATGTTGTAAACCACTGTGATCAGTTTTTAGTTTGAATTTTTCGTCCAATAAGATAATGTCTCCAAACTCTAAAGGAATATATAATCACTAATAACTCCAAATCGTGTGTTGCGTAATTGTCTTCATGCCTTCTTAATTTCCTTGAAATGTAAGTGATCACTCGACCCTCTTGCATCAATACTCCACCTAAACCTTCCTTGGATGTGTTTGTGCATACTGAGAATTCCTTGTCCATATTAGGAAATTTCAGTAATTGTGTTGTCGTTAATAACTCCTTAAGTCTCTGAAATGCTTCTGTGCATTTCTCTGACCAAAAAAAAATCTTTTTTTTTCTTCTACAATTTCGTAATTGGATTTGTTATCTTTGAAAATATTTCGACGAAGCGTCGACAATAACCTACCAATCCCATAAATATACATACTTCTTGTATGTTCGTTGGTGTTGTCCATTCCATAATAGCCTCTACTTTTGATGGATCCACATTGATACCTTCTCCAGATATGATATGTCCCAAATAATGGATCTTCGTCTGGTAAAAAGAACACTTTGATAGCTTCATGCACAACTTGTTTTCTCTTAGACACTGTAGAAACAATCTCAAGTGTTCATTGTGCTCTTTTTTCATCCGATAATAAATTTGTATGTCGTAGATAAATACTTGCACAAACTTTTCCAAGTATTCACAGAATACCCCATTCATCAAACTCACAAATACGTCTGGGAAATTCATCAATCCAAATGGTAAAATAGTAAACTCATAGTGTCCAAATCTTGTTTTAAATGTGGTCTTAGGGATATCTTCCTTTTTAATTCACAACTGATGATATCCCAATATCAATTAAATTTTTGAAAACTAAGTTTCTCCCGTCATCTGATCAAATAAATCGTCAATCCTCAGCAACAAATGTTGGTTCTTGATTGTGGCTTTGTTTAGTTGACGATAGTCAATAAAAATCCTCCACGATACATCCTTATTTCTAACAAAAAGCATTGGTGCACCCCACAATGACACACTTGATTGTATAAGTCCCAAGTCTAACAATTCATTTAATTTCATTTTCCATTCCTGCAATTCAGATATTGACATATGGTATGGCGTTCTTCCAATCAGTTTTGTTTTGAGTTTCAAATCATTGGTAAACTCTAATTCTCTTTCTGGAGGTAAACTTGGTCGTTCTTCCGAAAATACATTGGAAAACTATGACACTACAGGAAGGTATTCTAATCCTTTTGTGTCCCCCTTTTCATTAAGTGCTAATATGGTGTATAGCTTTCATCCCTTGTGCAAACTTTTCTATAATTTTAAGGAATAAATAAATCTCAACGACACTCCTTGGTTTCTTCCTACAATTACTCTACTCTATCCCAAATCATCAATCAAACTCAAGTGTTTCTTCTTACAGTCAAGTATCGTGTCATGTGATTCTAACCAATCCATTCCAATCACTATATCGTAAGATACCAATATTGTAATGCACAAGTTTACACTTATCACCAAGTCACCCAAGTTAATGTTACAATCCTTAACTCTTCCTCTAACCTTTTTCTTGGCACCAAATGCCATTTCCGCATGTATAAACTCATCTTGTTCGACTGCCTTCACCTTAATTATTTTAAGAAAAACACTAGATATAAAACTCTCAGTATCTCCTGGATCTATCAAAACACTAAGTTTCTTATCCATTATCATACCTAAAGTCTCAAGCAATGTAGACTGATGCTCGACCTAGAATTTATTAACTGCAGCATGAATCCTATGGTCCTTTCCCAAATCTCCTATTGTTGTAGGTTCTAATGATCCGCCAACTCTTTCATTCTCAATAGGACAATCTCTCTGGTAATGTGTCTCTCCACATGTCCAACATCCATTCTTCGGTCTGGTGTTCCTAGTCCCAGAAATTGAAGTTGTTGGCATAGGAGATTGGTGTACTGGTCTGTGTTACAGACCAAATATAAATTTTTGTTTCTACGGAAAACATTGTTGTTGTTTTTGTGTTCTGTAAGGAGTCCTCTGATTAGGAGTCTTTTGAAGCGGTGTCAAGAATACAGGTCCTCTGGGCGTATCATGATGCCCATAAGTCTATCTATCTAGTGTCTAATGTTGCAATGCTCTAGGTGGCGCATGTCCTGTCTGTCAAAAAGGAGTCCTTCCCTGACCCTCACTGTTCATCTCTTCTTCAATAATGAGAAGCTTTTGAATTGCATTGTGTAACGTCTGAGGCATCAATATCCTCACTTTCGCACGAATGTTGAAGTTGAGGCCGAACATAAACTTGTTAACCTTTAGTTTCATAGTGTTCAAATGTGGAGCTTCTCTAAGTAGATCCATGTACCTAGACTCATACTCTAGTACTGTAATACTACCCTATTGTAAGGCATTGAACTCATTAAGCTAGCGCTCAATGAATTCATCAGACAAATACCTCTCTTGGAATTGTTCCTCGAACAATTCCCATGACATGGATATAACGAGCATGTTTAGTTGAGGTAAGAGTGTCTTCCATCAAAGAAGCACACTCCCTTTCAGTTGAAATACCACCATACAGACCTTCATTTTGGAGGTGTAATTTCATAGTGCAAAGCACATCACCATGTTATCCAACCATGCCTCAACGACTAAGCCATATGTGGCACCCAAGAACTCAGGAAATTTCACCATCTCAAGTTCTTTGTGTATACTACTACTAACCACTGGAGGGTGTTTCAAACCCTCATTATTCTCAGACTCTCTTCCCTCCTCCCGATAAATGCAGTTGATTAGTACCTCAGACATCCTCTGAAAGGATCTCATCATACCTACCACATCTCCCACTACAACCTACTCCTGGCCAGTAGTCCTCACATCTCCCATGGGAGCCGAACCCTCTAGCGTGGATGCACTCGAAGGAAGCATACCCCTTCCTCTCACACCCTGTCGTCTACTCCTCTCGCGTCCTCTAACAATGATACATGCATGAAATTTATTTTTAAGTTGTATTAGTGATGCATCTTTAACCATTAATATAAAATAGTGGAAGGCGTAACAAGCCCATTGTCGCAGAGTTGAACCCACTTTGATACCATATGAAACAGTACTCTTGATACACAACAATAGTTAAGAAAAAATAAGATAAGAACATTACTAGGATAATGTTAAAGGCTAAAATTTATTTATTTTATTTATTTTTGCTAAAGACGGTAACTATATAAAGTAACTACCAAAAATATTTAAGGTGGAGCAACTTATATATATATATATATATATATTCGAATTTTGTGTTGTGCTTCCTTAATTACATAAGCATAAAATTCATTTAGGTTAGAACACTTATCATTTCCTTTTCATTTATATAAATAGGTACCTATTCAATCAAACATTGTATACCTATATAATTATAGTCTATTTTTTTTTTCTTTTTATTTCTTATATATACATATAGTGGATTTATAGGTATATTTTATTTGAATCCCTTAGTGATAGAGAGTAATAGTAAAGTGTTTACCCGTAAGGATCTAAGATTAATGCTTTACTATAATAAAAGAGAAAATCAATTATTGTAACAAAGAGTAATTGAGTTTAGGAGACCTTAATATGATCACTAAAAACATACTAAAAATGAGTAGGAAGAGGGTTATGATAATTCTTCTTTAGGGTTAAGTCTTCCATAAGGTAAATATAATATACAAGACGAAAAAAGTTTTATCTAACACAACATTAGTCGGACCCAACCTACTGATTAGATTCTAAATACAATCCTTGCCAAAGATAAGTTAGTTAATATAATGCTAATTAAAGAGACCAATACTCTAGTTACCAAATCCCAAAATCAACAAGCATTCACGAATTTAAAATGAGAGATAATAATATTGCATGTCTCGTCGCCTAAGCTTGTCGATGGAGCATGAATCTCTCTACACAAACTGGTAATAGTCAATAATATGCCACAAAATCAACTTATACCAGTCATTTAACATCCACTACCACCAGTTCTTTATGTTTGTGTCCAACTAAATTTTTATCTAACAATTAAATACAACAAAAGTCTTTTTCTTCCGTGAGATTAACTAAGAATCCCTTACCATGTCTAACAGTTTTGACCGCAATTAACCTTTACAACATGTGTGACAATAATCGTTCTTACACAGGATTTGAATTCAATAAGACTTCCCTGGCTCCTTAGTAGATACACTCTTAAGGGTGAGGTTACGATCATCTTAGTGAAATTTCCCATCCATATCTTCTCAACCCCGAGCAATGCATAGAGACAATATCTGAGAATTTAACAGCTTGTGTCATTAAAATGTAAATACATATGATTATCCCATAATAACCATCCTTCGGAGAAATTTAACTGCATTTGCATTCATTTTCTATTATAAGGTGCAATAAAACAATATGATGGTAGATGGAGTCTCGAGGACACATAAATTAGCCTCTCAAGTAAAATTTATGGGTCTCATCTAAAGGTTTTTTCTAATCGTACACCTGTATAAGTGGAGAGTATGAATGCAAGGTCGGCACAGAGTCAATCTTTCCATTCTTTTTTACGCAACTAAGGTTTCATCGTTTTGTGTCTCTTCACAAGAAATCACAATAATACTTCATAAGCAATCTTCAGATAGAATCTTTATCTTCTCAACATTCCATCAATTATCAACATATGCAGGTCATCAAGTCAAGTAAAAGCGAAAGGAAAAAAATTGGCAAAAACCTATGAGCCATGGGGGGTAAGTTCACAATTAAGCCCAAGATCACATATACACATAAGAGTGTGTGAGAACAACAAGATTGAAACATATAAATATATTGTTGGAGCGTAAGGGTCGATGAAATGGAAATCAATCGGTAAAATTATTCTCTGTTGAATTTATCTGATGGTTCAAATATATAAAAATAAATAAATGAACCCAGATGTTTATCAATAATGAATCCCAAAAATCGATATTTTCCCTAATCGACAAGTTATTGACACCAAAATTTCTGATCTGAACCTGCTACAATCGTTATGCTGACCCAAGACCCTTACACAGGCCTGATGCAACATAAAACACATAGGAAAAACGTTTGGAAACAACCTATCTACAACTAGATTCGTGGATGTAACATACATGATTAATCCTGTAAGCATTGAATTATATGAAAAGAACAAATCCATATTAAAAATCCATCACCAATTTTCATCCAACACAATAAATATAGAGTAAAGGATATTATAAATCAGAGGTATCAATTAATTTAGTAGGAAATTTACTGTCTTAAGATTCAACTTTCTATCTATTCACTTTGGTTATTGAATAACCAGATTTTGTTTGTGCATTTTGTCATGTAGGAATTTTCCTTTCAATGCACATAAATTGAAATAAGTATATCCTATATAAATTAATTTTGTATTTTTTTATTCTATTTATACATATAGAAATTAATCCATCGATTGCATACATATTGGTAATGAACCATTCCAATTATAGTAGGATAGATATTATATGTTAATAAACAGGAGAACTTTGTAACTAATTCAACATTTCTCTGTACATATTCAGTATACCATCCTATATTTCAATTAACAATACAAGGACTATACAATATAACGTCTATGTCTTCATGTTGCTAGTAGAAAAGATATGAATTGTAGTTCTTAAGGAAATAAAAGATATAAAAATACAATAAATAGCAAGGATAATATGGATTCATTATTTAAAACTTAATTCAAACAATACACATACATTTTACAGAAGATATCTCGATTCTTTTAATTGTTCTGTGCATATATTAAATCATTCGCAGTTTACAATAATAAATAAAATAGAACATATAATCCATGATCACGATCGTCAAAGAAATAGTGACTATACATCTTTGCTTCGAATCCTTCCATTAAGTTATTACTCGACATAAGATTTATAATTATGTGCATAATACTTTCTTTTTATTTGCAGAAAACTAATCTAAATCTTACAACAATTTTGGGAATGAAGATCGAGAGTAGCATATAGATCCAATAAAATTTCACATATATATTACATGGAATAAATTTTAACCTTCCATCAACTACCAATTATACAAGATGAGTTATATTTAACAACAAAAGTTTAAATCTTAAATACCATAACCAGAAGTTCAATGTCACTTGATGTTGATCTTCAATCTGAAACTTGTGCACATTCTTTCCTTCACCTACTAATCCAAACACTTCATTGGTACCTTCCATCCAATGCTAGAGGTACTCTTCTTCCCCCTTAGCCTCCCAAGACGCAAAGGGGACACACACAAATAACCAAAAACACAATAGCACAAACTTTCCCTCGCAAGGAGAGGCTTCCGCCTCCTTCTACAAGTTTGCAATCCCAACTCTCCACAAGTAAACTAGTCAAGAGAAAATTTGGTAGCATAACAATACATCCAAAAATGAGATCCCTCTCCCTTCCTCTCCATTTTATTTATAGGAAAATTATCCATGACACTTGTCCTCTCATGCACAATTATTTAATTTTTAATGATTTAATCAAAGATTGTTCACCCACTACACTTGTCACACTCTCCCCAAGTTACACATGTTAATTCCCTTTTTATTTTATTTAAATAGACATTTTCCCTCACATACCCCAATTTGTTCCTATTTTCCCTCTTATTTGTCTCTTAGTTCCCAAATCCCTCATTTAATTTGTGTCCCCTAACTAAATTTTAGTTTGAATTGGTTTAGGAGTCTTCTTTTAGTTATGAGCAGTGGTTGATTGACTCAACATGTTACTCTATGTGAACCACCTTTTCTCTCATGTTTTAATTTATTTTTATTTAAAAATACCTTTTATTATTTTCATGAACACATTTGTATCCGCCCAACTTTTAAGTCATATTCCCTCTTTTTTTCTATAGTTTATTATATCTCAATTCCCTTAACTGATTTAATATTTTAATTAGTCACTTATTTAGACATAGACTCTTTGTTAGTTTTTCTAGTTCATATTTAATAATTAATTGTATGCTCTTTCTAACAATGTATAAGTGTTATATTTTTATTTTCAAGCCTTATAGATTTTTGTTGATTCAATATTTGATTACGCGACATTCCCTTCAAGACACACCTCTGTGCTCTAAGGGTGCCACTGTTGGCAAATATTTAACAGAGAGTTAACAGATAGCGAATGCTTTTCATTGATGGCAACAGTGAAGATGACATGAGAACAACAAGTTTGTAATTGACAGGCAAACAGAAGATAAGTACAGAGAGGTGAATGATCGAAAGCAGTGAAAGATCGAAGGCAGCGAAAGTTTGTGAAGAAGAATCTTTGATTGTTGAAGAGGGAGACAGATCTCAGTCGTCAGATCCGAGCGCAAGGTCCGACCACCGTTGGATCGAAGAGAACCTTCACGGTCTTTAAAATGCAAGGAGAAGCGGGTGTTATCACAATATGCGAAATCGTGATTGAATCTGGACCGTCAGATCAAGAAATAAACTGGACCGTTGATTACAGTCCGTATCGGAGTTTCGTGAATCGCGATTTGAAACAAATGCAACAAGAACCCTGATTTCGCGATATGCGATATTGCGATTCAATCGCAGCCGTCAAGTCAATATCAGACCTGGACCGTTGATCAAACTCCACATCGGAGTTTCTCGAATCGCGACATAGAGAGGCAAAGAACACAATGCAACATGAATGTCGATTTTGCGATATGCGATATCGCGATTCAATCACAGCCGTCAAGACAAGATCCGATCTGGACCGTTGATGTAATCCCTTATCAGAGTTTCGTGAATTGCGATATGGAGGGGCAGAAGAAACTATGAAACATTTACGAAATTGCGATAGGCGAAATCGCGATGTAACAACAACCGTCAGATCAAGAAGTGATATGGACCATTGATTCGACTTTTTTACTGAATGTCGAGAATCGGGAATTCGAGTTGACAAAAACACCGATCGTCCAGAGTGTCGAAATCGCGATGAGTAATATCCCGACTTAATATGAACCGTCAGATCTAGATATAATCTGGATCGTTGATCTAATCTCATTATGGAATTTCGCAGATCGAGATTTGGAGGTGACAGGAACATTGAACATAAGGAATTACGAATTCGCGATATGCGAAATCACGAAAGCGCCTTTCACATAAAGCCTTGGTCACAACCCTTGGTCACGAGAAGAGAAGGAGTCAGTCTAGATAAGCTCCATTTCGGAGTTTCAGAGATCGCGACATGTAGTGTCGAGACACTTGAGCACAGGAATGACGAAATGCCGAAATCCATTTTTAAAAAGGCAAGAATAATAAAGTTCATCCAATGGTGTGGATAAAACTTGAATGTAATCGGAGGGTTATTGTTCTTTCTCACAGATTAACTTTTCAGTTACAAATCCGTTAGTGAAATGGACTCATGATTGGAAATTAGTTGTCGATCAGTTGGCGTTTCGGTTGGCTGGACAGTTATTGTCATTTTTCCCAAGGAGTTGGGAAGTTGAAACGTTGTGCTTCTGTGTATAAAAGAAGACGAAACAGACTGTGTTGGGTTGGCGATTCTGGACAGGAAAGGAATGAAACAGTAAGAAAGAACACAGAAGAGGATGCATGGTAGGAAAGGAAGTATATGTGCAGAGTGAAATGGAACGCAGAGTAGAATAGCAGAGCAAGACAAAACGCAGAGAAGAATAACAGAACGAGTTGAAGAAGAGTAGAATGAGAGTACAAGTTGATGCAGAGCAGACCTGCTGAACAGACAAAGGAAGAGAAGATCTGCGGAATAGGTTGTGGAAGATCAGACTTACAGAATAGAGAAAGGAAGGTAAGAATTGATTTATCTGAGTAATTGTCTGTGTATTCATTATTTGATATTCAAGGGTGGTTGGGAGGTGCTCAGGAGGACTGTTGTCCTCAAAGGTTCAAGTGGGAGCTTGAACACAGGAAGTTGTAGCTTCCATCTGGTTGCAGCCAGAGAAACCAGGGTGGCAGGGAGGTGCAAGGGAGAACTAGTGTTCTCTGTTATGCAGGTTGGAGCCTGT
>ML783870.1:768106-782178 GCA_009831015.1 Picea engelmannii | reverse complement strand
TAAGTTACATTGAATAGAGTTGTATCTTATAAAAAGAAAAACTCAACATCATTATAATTTTTAAAGATATTTTTGTTGAATAATATTACTCGTTTAAATTGACATCATTTTTAATTTTGTATATTATAATGGTTAAATATGGCGTTGATGGTAATATTGTCAAATATTGTTAAATAGTTAAATATTGTTTATGAATTTCGTATTTGTAATATATCGTCGAATATGAATTGTGTTGCTTGTACCATACAACCAATTGCAAGGTTAGAGTTGGATGTATGACCATTATTTTATTCAACGTTATTGTAATTAGGGATGAAATGGTATGGTTATCGTGTTGTAAGGTTGTGTAATCTATTGATAATGATAAGACATACTTAGTGGAATGTTCTGGATTTACGTACCATAAACTACTCGGAGTTGTAAATGAGGGTTGTTGATTCATTTGATTAATGTGGAACTTGGGTGTTCGTTGTCAGAGTCCTTGTCACGCGCCTTCCGGAAGGGACGTAATTGTTCTTCTTATTTATGTCGTACTTGGTTGTGATTAGTTAGTTGCTTGTTCTGTTGTGCCGGGTGGGATGTAGACACCTCCATGTTCCTCAGAACAGTCGCCAGCCCTGAGACCTTAAATGGTTAAAATCGATGGGAACCTAGGCTTGAGCGTTGATTATGTGTCTTGTAGGTCCTAACCTTGCAGGGTAGGACGGGCGGGTGGTCAGTTTTACTTTGTCGCTAAATGTTTGCATTGTGCACCTTATGCCTAGGGTCGTATATTGTTTGCAGTTACTCATCGGGTGCCTTTAATCTTCTTGTGATGAACCTCGTGGTTGCGTCTTGTCGGTTGTCCAGGGCGTCGCGCAGTTAGGTGTGTTGTTACTTCGACACGCGCGCACACACCTTAAACACAAAAAAAAAAAAAAAAATTGCACCTGTTACTAGAATGGTTGTCGTGACGAGGAGATTCGTTACACTTTTCTCCTTTTGAAAAGGTATTTTATAGTTTTTTTGCTTTTAACATTTTTTTAATTTAACAATTCTCTAAAAAAAACTATGAATAAATAATCATGTGATGACCATAGTATCAATAAAAAATTATAATCAATAAATTTAAAAATAAAAAATAAAAAATATTGTATTTAGTACATATTTTAAGTTAAATTTTAAAAACTATTTAAATCATTGTTTCCTTGTAACAAACTTATTTCAAATCTTGAACATCTTTTTACTATGGAGGTAAGCAAAAGGTATATTCATTTATTAGATAGACCATAATAAATAGACCATAAACATAAGGAAATAGCATGTGAAAACATTTCATTTTCAAAGAGAAAATTTTACGATATAAATTATAACTTGTGCATGTCCAATTTATGTAAGAATTTAATATTTTCCTATAAATTATTGGAATGATAATTTCTTATTAGTTAATAGTAGATATTTTAAAATTTTCATTTCGATCTCTTTAGAGTATGATTTTAGTATTTTGTTCATCTTCACACGGATCCATGTACATGTAAATTTGGACTTTGATTTTTTTAAGATTTTAAGTAGGACTTGAAACTACATTTACAAGGGTATTGGCCCAAAAATGAAATACAAGTTCAATGTTTTTAAATGAAATACAAGTTCAATGTTTTCAAATTGAGATATCACATAAAATTCCTCTATTCACATATAACTTGGGATTATGAAGTAAAGTAAAAGATATATTCTTTTATTAAATAGACCATACACATAAGGAAATAACATGTGCAAACACTAAATTTTCAAAGAAAAATTTTTATGATATCAACTATAAGTTGTGCATGTCCAATTTGCATAAGAATTTTAAATTTTCCAATATATTATTGGAATGAGAATTTCATATTAGTTAATGGTAGATATTTCAAAAAGTTCATTTCAATCATTTTTAAAGTATATTTTTAGTAATTTGTTCACTTTTACAAGGATCCATGTGCATATAAATTTGGACTTTATTTTTTGATTTTTTTATTTTAGATTTTGAATAGGACTTACTATAATATTGGCAAAAAAAAATCACAAACTCCAATAAACTCCAATATTGAAAAAAAAAAAAAAAAAATCACAAACTCAATATTTTCCAATATTAAGAAAACGAGATAACACAAAGCTCCTCTATCCACATATAATTTGGTTAGAAATTTGGTACTAACCAATGAGTACAAATTTTGTTAGTTGAAATTTGAATGGCTTAAAGGAAAATGAAACTTTTGATGGTGAGACCCCACCATAAGGAAAAATGCAATGAAAGAAATGAAAATAAAGCTATCACGGTCAAATACAGAAACCCTTCAATTTAAAATATGATGACTTTGATCTTTTCAATTTAAAATATGATGACTTGGATCTTTTCGTTAAAGGGAATAATTAAGGAGTAAACTTTTCAACAATCATTCAAATGTGGGTCATCAAAAGATTCTAGATCATGCAAAGCATATTAAATCTTTGAAATTTGGGAATCATACGGAAGGCGTAGCAATTTATTTTTAAGGAGAAACTACAAAGACTAAAACTATCAATGACCAACTAAATATAAATATAGTTGCGAACCATGCAATTTTTTGGTATAATATAGTATAAATCTCTTTTATTTGTGTTTTTAAAATATCTATATGTTGTATTTTTATGATAATATTATTTTGGAAACTTCCCATATTTATTTATTATTATAATTTGTAAATGTTTTTAATCATGTTAGTATATAAAATTGTTGAATCATTTGCATTGTATATTATATAAATGAGTTAATAAATAGGTAATTTAAATTTTTTTATCCTAGTAAAGTAAAGTTATTCCTAATATTCATATTATTTCTAAATTTTGATGATCCAGTTTGTTTTAAAATGTGTGAAAATCTTTAAGGACAAAGTTTCATGGTCAAAATTCCCATTAATCAAGGAGAACTATGATTTCTAGTGAAATTCTTGTTGGATTTGGGGGAAATGTTCCATGGGAAAAGAGGTGAATTTGTAAAGACAAGGATAAATGTCATACATTTCACTAAACATGTGCATGCATTTTAACTAATAACGTTAAGATTACAACATCAACGCATATATAACAACCACACAATAACATCATGATGATGATGATAATCTATTTTTAAGGTCCTGGTCTAACCATCTTTCAAGTAGTGATGGATAAGACCCCCTTATTTGTAAGATAAAAGATGTGTTTTGCACATCTATTTCATTGCTTAGTCTATAAAGATATACATGCATATATATGAATAAACACCACATAAAGTGTGGATGCGGTACTCGTAAAGAAAAACTACAACTACACATATAACATTGAATGTACATATGTCAATTAGGTGTAGCTTGAGTGGTTTCTGCTGAGGGGTGTTTTCCCCCCATCTGGGTTCAATTCCCGCAAAGTGACATGTTGAGCTCTTAAATGAGCACGTTGTCGAAAAAGCCTCAGCGTTCTATAAAATCTAGTTTACCCTAGATACCATCCTCGAAATGAGAAGTACTCGATGTAGAAGTGAGAGAAGATGTAAGTCCTAATAATTATTATCCAACATTTTTAATGTCGAAATATATGATATATACATTGTATTGAATATGTGAGGAGTGAGACACCCATTTTTTAAGTTTAACACGCCTCTCTTCATGGACGATGTCATCTTATTCGGAATTTGGATATGCAATGACACCAAAGCTTTTGAACAAGCCCTTAAAGTATTTGGCATGGATACATTAATGATGATTGATATTTAGAAACGCTATATCTCTTTTGACAAGATGATACCATTGCGTGAACATGTCATCATCATATGAGATCTTGAACTTGGATTCAGGTTTGGAATACATGGGTTTTGCGCTAAAGCCTAATGCTTACAGGTACTAACACTGGTTGGGATTCTATCACAAGATCAAGAATATAATTAAAACATGGTGTAATAGGTGGCTCTTTTTGGGTGGAAGATCATTTTGGTAAAATCTATTCTTCAGGAAATACCACTCTACTAGATCTCAATGCCTTTCATCCCAAAGACTCTCATAAGTGAGATAAGGCAAGAAATGGTTCTACTTCCTCTCGAAAGGCAAGAAAGAGAAATGTATTCCATCAATCAAATGGATGAGGTAGGATCGGCTAAAGAGTTTGAGGGGATGGGGTCTTAAGAATCCATACTTATTTGGAAAAGCACTTGCTACAATTTATTTTAGAGAGATTGATATCAAATGAAGGTTATTGGCAACAAGTCATGAAGCATAAGTACAACAACCAAATTTCCATGGAAGCTTGGATTAGGAGCATAGTAAAAAAGTACGCAAGTGATTATATCTTCTAGAAGGCATTGGTAATGGCATATCCCTTGATATGAGGATTTTTGGGATGGAAAATAGGAAATGGTCAAAAGGTGAGACTAGGTCTAGACCCATGGATAAGAAGAAAGTAAGTGTTTAAAATTTTGGAGGACACATGAATAATTCTTTCTTATAATGGTTGCTTAATACTTATATATGTATATAATCAATAAGTACATAATATTTGGTCCTCGTGTTGGAAAAAGGCCCAAGAGTTAGAGATACAGAGGATGGATGAGGAAGGGAACTTGTTCAAATGTGCATTAATCAACGCTTCTTTAAAGATAAGAGAGGAAGGTGATGAGCTTGTGTGGACAACAAACTCCTCTAAGGTTTTTATACTACTAGATTGGAATACTCTATGGATTTCATTTTAAAGTATGGAGAGGATGAGAGATGTTGGTGGAAAGAAGTCTAGAAAATGAAAGCACCAACAAAAACTAAGATCTTCTTGTGGCTAATTTTGGTCAACAAATTTTTTACATAGGACAACTTGCAAAGAAGATCTTGAATGGACTCAAACATTTTTCTATTGTGTAAGGAAAATGGAGAAAGTGTACACCACATTTTCTTAGATTTCCACTTATCTAAGATAGTATGGGACTTTCTCAAAACAATAGCAGGTTCGAAAGTTGGTCTATATCCTATGTCAAAAATGCCTTGGAAATGATTGAACATTCTTCTCTTCCAACTATGGTCATGTGGGATATTAATATGGATAAGAACAAATCCATTTCCCAAGGTGAATAGTTTAACCCATTACAAGTGATCTATAAGATCATATCTACTTATGATGGGCTAGTGGGGGAGGTCAATATGGACACTACATACCCCTAGGGTTTTTTTGATGGGGAATCCAAGGGGAATCTAGAGCCATATAATGCAGGAGAATGTCTTTACTTCTCAAAGACTCATCAAATCTCCTTTCTTTGTGACCTTAGACATGGAAAAACAATTGGGCAAGCATCAAGGTTGTTTACATACTACTATCAATAACCAAAGAAATAAACTTGAAGGTAATTAAAGATTTGGATATTCAAGTTTGGAAATAGAAGAGATTAATGAAAGCTTCAACATATAAGATTTTTTTCCTAAATGACGTAGTTAGGATGGTAAATAATTTGTCAATGTTTCCTTCTCTAAAATCTCCTTCACGCATATATAAAAAGAGAACAACTTAGAAGATGATAATATTGTGTTATGGAGAAAATCGCATAGGTGGATATTAAGTGTAATGCTCCCTTCCAAATGATCGCTCTAGGAGGATGACTTAGTTGTCTATCTGATTCCCATAGGCCATATTCGATTTGAAAAAAGTGGGGGGATTAATAATTGTTTGAGGTCATAAGAGGAAAAAGAAACATTATAAAATGACATTGAGTAATTAAAAAGTGACTCGGGGGAAATAAAGTGAATAAAACTTTATAAAGACACTTTGATTTTTTAAGTAAAGTTAAAAAGGTCAAAAAAAAGGCAAAAGGGTCAGAAAAAGGGTGAGAAGGATAAAAGAGAGATGAGGGTTCACTTCTCTCATTATGTTGATCATTTTTACTTATCAAATTGGATAGAGCTCTTGTAGCCTGACTTGCTAGGGTTTTGCAGCAAAACCCTTGTCGATAGTTGGTTTCGGTGGAGAAAGATTCCACGCTAGCCAATCTTGAGGAAGAATCACCCAGGCTCTTCAATGGATTTACTGTCTAAGGACAACATTCAAATTTTGCAGAGTTTTGGGGGCTCTAAGGAATGTCATTTTTTCATTTGCAGCAGTGTGTGGTTGAAGGAAGGGCGCACTCTTGGTGAGGGAGGCACTTTGGTTGAGATAAGGGTGAGCTCTCTCATGTAGGGTCGATTCTCCTTGGTAAGAAGATCAATTTCTTGAGTTTGGGGGTTGAGTTACTCAAGGAAAGTCGAGTCTACTTCTATTGGGGCCAATTTCTTCAGTTGGAGGCTGAGTTTACTTCCAAAGGGGCCAAGTTATTCTTGGAGACGACTTCATCTTATTTGGAGGGTCGAACTTCACCTGTTGGGGCCAAGTTGGGTTATGAAGACAGAGGATTTGGTGGGAAAAAACTTATTAATAAACTCTTCAGTCAATAAAGACGGAGGCTTGGACCACAGACCTGTTATTCTCAAAATTAAGACACATTTAGATCAGTCCCCCCCCCCCTTTCTATTTCAATCTTATTTGGATGGAAGAAGGGGGTTTCCAAGCTCTAGTTCAAAACTCTTGGAAAAATTTGAATTCAAAGGACTTTCT
Source organism: Picea engelmannii (assembly GCA_009831015.1). Classification (NCBI taxonomy): domain Eukaryota; kingdom Viridiplantae; phylum Streptophyta; class Pinopsida; order Pinales; family Pinaceae; genus Picea; species Picea engelmannii. The sequence goes on along the minus strand of ML783870.1, from coordinate 775,584 downwards.
CTCTTTGATGCAGGAGTTTGCAGATAACCTAAAAGGGTTTAAAAAGTTGTCAAATAATGGATCCCCATTTTCAATGCTCACAGTCAAAGGCATATTCTGGAAGTGGAGGATAAGATAAAATCCCTCTATCAAAGGATAGATGAAGGTCCTCTCAGTGAAGACCATTTAATGGTGTTTAAGAATTTGGAAGCAGAGAAAGTATCATTTCTTAAGAAAGAGGAGCAGTAGGGACTTAAAAGCAGATCTTTATGGCTCAAAGTCGGCGATAACAATACAAAATACTTCCACCAATTTGTAAATTTAAGGAATAATTTCAATACCATATGGGATATAAGGAAGGGAGATGGTATATTGGTTAGCTCCTTTAAGGAAAATAATGAAATAGGGGTGAAGTTCTTCCAGACACTCTTCAAAGCTCTGAGAGGATTCCAATTCAGACTATTTTTCAAGTGGTATCAAAATTCCCAAGAGATTTCAATGAGGAAATGAACAAGTCTCTGGAAGCAGAAGTGTTAGAATTGGAATTGCAAGTGGCCCTTTTTTCCATGAATAAAGGTAAGAGCCCAGGGACAGATGGTTTTACGGTGGAATTTTTTATGGGTTTATTTGATCTTATAAAGAAGGATCTTCTACTGATGGTGAGGGAATCCCAAAGATCTAGAAAGTTTTTGGGGTCTTTGAATTCCACCTTTACCTGCCTCATTCCCAAGAAGCGGGTATGCTCTTCCTTTGGGGACTACAAGCCCATATCATGTTGCAATGGGGTATACAAATTAATTTTGAATATTATAGCTATAAGAATCAAACTAATGCTCAGTGATATCATTGGGGATGAACAATTTGGTTTCTTGATCAACCGTCAAAATCATGATGTGGTATCCTTAGCCCAAGAGGTCTTACACTCGTCCAATAGATCGAAGGACAAATTAGCCCTACTCAAACTCGATCTATCGAAGGAATACGACATGGTTAATTGGTCTTTCCTAAGGCTAGCTCTTGTTCATATGGGGATGTATATTCCCATTGTCAACTATTAATGGGATGCTTCGAATCGGCCTATTTTGTAGTACTCATAAATGGCTCTCCATCTAGTTTCTTTAGAGCCTCCAAAGGAATTTGACAGGGATGTCATCTCTCCTCGATCATCTTTCTTATAATAGCATACGCTCTGAGCAGATTGATCAAGGAGCCTATAGAACAATGAAGAATAAGCAGGTTTAAAGTCCTTGAGAGCGAATCAATATCACATATCCTCTTTGTAGGTGACATATTTTGTTGTATTCAAGGTTCACATGGGTTATCTTTAGGGGTTATCTCATAATTCAAAAACATGTACAGCCATAGGTATGGAGATCAACTTTGAAAAATCTTCAGTTGTCTTCCACAATTGGCCAAAAGAAGAGCTCGTAAAATTGGTGAGACTAATGCAAGCTCCCTTACGAAGAATGGATGAAGGTTTAAAGTATACAAGCTTCTTTCTAAATCCCAACAAGTATTGTATCTTGGATTGGAACTGGATGATAAAGAAAATTGAGGCACATATCTCAATTTGGGTGAACAGGCTTGTGTTGAGAGGAGAGAGATTGGTATTACTCAAGTCAATTCTTGAAAGTGTTCTTGTTTATTGGGTGTTGATTGTTGCAATTCTGAAAGCCATTCTAAACTAGATTCAAAAAATTAGATGTCGTTATCTGTGGCTGGTCAAGATGGCCTACAAGGGACCCATTTGGATAAGTGGTCTTCTATTTCATCCCCAAAGGAGCTAGGATGATCCAGATTTTATGAGCAGAATGAAATGAATACAAATTATTAACAAGTGCTTAACACAAAATAACAGAGATACAATAAAACTGGTTTTCTATTCAATAACGAAATAAGCTGAAAACTGTAAAATGCAGCGGAAACAAGCTTGCTGGAATGATGGTGGCTTATCTCTGAGAAGAGATGTGACGGTTGCGCTCATTCACAAGAAGATGATTACAATGAGGCTCTGAAGGTATTTTTACAATAAGCAGGAATGTCAAAAACCCTAGACATCCAAAAACCTAACCCTAGGAGATGAAGCACCAAAAGTCATGTGGGCCCCGTTTGGGTAAGTTAGTACATCAACTTCCCAAGGTCGTAACTTTTGCATACGATCTTTGTTTTAGGCGTATGATAGCTCGTTGGAAAGGTATCATCGAGGAGATTCATTTTAGGTGAAATATCAAAGGAATTTACATATTGAAAACCTGTTTTCCCAAAAAACATCGTTTAGGGCCTCAAAACAACTCCGGAAGTGAAAACTGCAAAAAATAGTAAATTACCAAAATTGCTAGAAAACTATTTTGAGCCAGTTGGAAAAGGTGGTTGGCCACTGATATCCATCTGGATCAATCCTCCCTCCTTAGGAAGAAATGGTCTCCATTGCGTTGAGGTCCCCCATTAGATGAGGAAATTTCTCCTGAATTTGGCCATCGGTGAGCCACTTGCCTTGGTGCAGGAGTTGCCCTACTTTGACGACTCGATAAAGTTGGATCCTTTGTTGTCAAGTGCCCTTGATCTGTGTGTCCACAATCTGATCATTGGATGCCTGTTGTATGCAGTCGGGGTTGAGCTCTGTTGGTGTCAGTTTTTTTTCTACTTCTGAGGTGTCCAATAATGGTGGGAAATAAGGGCGAAGGAGATCCACGTTGAACATTGGGTGAAGGCCAAGGAAAGGAGGAATGTTGAGCTCAAAAGAATTATCCCCCACAGCCTTGGTGATAGTGTACGGTCCATAACAGAGTGGGTGAAGCTTTCGATGGGGTCCTGAAAGGCATTCTTTCTGCAAGTGCAACCAAACTTTGTCACCCACCTGAAACTTATGTGGCACCTGATGTTGATCATGGTGTTGTTTGTACTTGTCATTGGACTTCTATAGGATATCCGGAACCTGTTGGCAGATGTGTTGGATCCACTCAATGAATCGGGTCACTTTGTCAGCTTCAGTTGGAGTAGGAGATGAGTCGGTCGAGGTGACCGCAAGGGGAAGTGCAACATCTATGGGACCCAATGGTTGGAATCCCAACCCCACCTGAAAGGGGTTGTGTTCGGTTGAGCTATGAAGGGCTCGGTTGTAGCTATGTTGGACATAGGGATGGCTCTCATCCCATGTGTGGGGGTGCTTTGAATTATACATGCGAAGGATATGCACAATCATTTGATTTACAACCTCAGTTTGGCCATCTGTCTGGGGGTGTAAGGTCATGGATTTGGTGAGCTTGGTGTCCAGCAGTGACCAGAGGCTCGACCAAAATGTGTTGAGAAATCAGCTATCCCGATATGAGACAATGGTTTGTGGGATTCCAAAATGTACCCAGACTCGTTCAAAGAAGAGCTTAGCAGTGGCCTCTATTGCGATGCTCTTCTTGCAGGCAACTAGAATCGCCATCTTAGAAAAGCGATCAACAACCACAAAAACATAGTCATTTCCCCTCTTGGTGGACGGGAGGCCCGACATGTAGTCCATTGAGATGGATTCCCATGGCCTATCAGGAGTAGGAAGAAGGGTGTACAAGCCTTGTTTCTTAGTGGTCGGTTTGGCAATAGCGCAAGCAGTGCAGGACTTGATATACTTGTTGACCTCCTGTCGAAGTTTCGACCAATAAAAATGTTTGTGTAGCCTCACCACTGTCTTTTCAACACTGAAGTGTCCTGCCACCCAACTGTAGTGGGATTCCCAGATCGGCTTCGCTCGCTCGCTTGATGGAACACAAATATGGCCCAAATGACACAACAACCCATCCTAAAGATGGAAATTATCGACAATTTCATTTGCACCCAACATTTGGTACGTGGTGGCGAAGTTAGGGTCTATCTCATAGAGTTGGGGCCATCCAGAAGTCTCATGGTCACAAGAGTCTATCACTGTGGTGAGTGTCGCGACTGGCGGTATGTTGAGGCAATCAACGACGTGATTGGTGCTTCTTGTTTTATAATTGATGTTGAGGTGGAATTGCTGCAAGTATGTGGACCACTTTTGATGGCAGTCATTCTGCAATTTTCCCTAAGTCTGCATGAACTGCAATGGCTTATGATCAGTGTGGATGAATGTCTCCTTCCCAAGAATGTAATGTCTCCACTGGCGACAGGCTTGCACAATGGAGTACATTTCTTTGTCATAAGTAGGGTACTTATGGACAGTATCAGACAATGTCTCACTATGATAGGCCACGGGGTAGTCATGCTAAGTGAGAACGGCGCCCACAACATAGTCTGAAGCATTTGTCTCGATCTCATAGGGATGTTACAGGTCTGGTAGTGAAAGTACTGGGGTTGAGCACAAGCGTTGCTTCAAATCATCGAACGCTTGTTGTTGGGATCGGCCCCACGCAAATTTTGCCTTCCCACCACCCCTGTTTATTTGGTTGAGGGGCCATGCAATATGGGAGAATCCCAACACGAACCTACAGTAGACATTGGCAATGCCCAAGAAGCTCCAAAGCTCAATGAGTGTGGTTGGGGATGGCCAGTCACGGACGACTTGGATCTTGGCTGGATCAACATGTACACCATGTTGATCAATGATGTAGCCCAGGTAATGGACCCTATCCATGCCGAAGGAGCATTTTTCCAAGTTGGTGTATATCTTGTGCTATCGAAGGGTGTGCAGAACCTGCTAAATATGTTGCAAGTGTTCAACCCAAGTCTTGTTGTAAATTATAATGTCATCCAGATACAACACTACAAAATTATTGGTGAATGGTCGCAGAATATCATCCATCATCCTCATGAAAGTGGCTGGAGCATTTTTCAAACCAAAGGGCATGACCAACCATTCAAAAAGGCCTTCCTTTGACTTGAAGGCGATCTTCCATACATCTGTTTGTTCTATCGGGACTTGGTGGTATCCAGACTTCATATCAATATTACTGAAGTATTTTCCCCCGTGATTTGATCAAGGAGGTCGTCGATTCGAGGAATCGAGTACCGATTTCTAAGTGTGATTTTATTCAGAGCCTAGTAATCAATACAAAGTCATCAGGTTCCATCTTTCTTCTATACCAACACGATTGGGCTCTCGCAAGGTGATGAGTTGGGACGGATGTGCCCCTTGTGGAACATTTCTTGTATCTGTAGCTTGATCTCCTCATTCTCTAACAAAGAGTAGTGATAAACTAGCCCATTGGGCAGTGGTGCACCGGGGGTCAGATCAATGGGGTGCTTGACCTGGCAGTGCAGAGGTACCCCTATAGGTGACGAGAAGATATCCGAGTATTCCTCCACTGCCTTATCTACTTGCTTCTGCTGTGTGGAGAGGTCGACCGTAGAGACCCTGGATGTGGCTATGATCTTTCGCTTATTCTGAGAGCGAATCACGAAGAATACAAACTTCCTCGTTTGAGAGATGACCTTCCTGCATTGCTTAGCAGAGATCAAGGAAATAGCATTAGGTGGGACTGCCTCGGGTATATGTTAGAATATATAAGATGGTGTGCTCTTTTTACCATTGACGATACCTTCGTCACCCAACCATAGGCCGAAGCCTCCCTCCGAGCACCTTAACCTTGACTGAGAATTCCTTTGGAAGCAAACCCTAGGCTAGATAGCCAAACAAAGGATAGCACACCTTTCCCCAAGGATAGCACATCAACAAAGACTGATCAGATGTTCCAAACCCTAGCCAAGAGATATTCAAGCCAATACTGAGAACTTGTTGTTGTTGTAGCTGCACCAGCTCTTCCTCCAAACCTGTGCACCAGACTGCAACTGCAGTGCGCACCAAACTGCAGAACTGTAATTCTGAGATGCTGACAAATGAGAACTGGCGCCCTGTATTTATAGTAGTTCTGCCAGTTTTGTTGGGGCTGAATTCTCCTTTTGGATAAGTGTCTATTCAGCATATTATTATAATTTATGGCCGACTTCTTCTCTTGGAGGCTAATATCCTAATATAAATTATCTTCTTGAGTCGACAAGGCTTCTAGGGTTATTAGCCAACTCATTAGGGTTTCTCTTGCTTCCCGGAGTCTTCTATTCTTGTCAAGTTCACACGTGGGGGTAAATACCTCCCGTCGCTACCATAATATTAACACTCCCTCCTAGCTAGAGAGGTATTTACAGGTAATGGACTTGAGCACAAAAACATACCATTTACCCAGTAGCATCAATATAGTCATCTAGACTATTTCATGACTAGATCATGAGAATCACCATCACCATCAGCTGCATCGATTCTTGAAACCATACTTCATCTAAGTAATAAGATATGATGTTGGATAAGTCACTCTCTCCATAGAGTGATATAAGAGGAGTAAAAGTTCTGAACTGTTTTCCGTCTGGAAAATCTATGTTCATCATCCATCTGAATGATCATTATCTCCAATAAACTGTTGATAGTCTTCAAGGTAATTAGAACAAGGATAGAACACACCTGTGTCTATTTATAGTAGTATATAACTACAATCCAGTGGTTTTCTACCACATCAAGTAATACACAAGTACTTGATCATCAACTTATGGTTGCAAACAATGAAACATATTCACCACAGTAGTCCTCATCTACTGTCATATAGTCTTCATAACAAACATCTGATAGCAACCTGCATAGAAATAACGTTATGATAAAAACTGAATCATCTGGGCCAATCTTTCACTCACGTCTGTGAGATCTGAAAGAATGTATGCCTCACGAACAGTGGAACATATCCACCACAGTAGTATATCTCTATTGTCTAGAGACAAGTAGTCTCCATAACAATCATCTGATGCCATCCGGCATAGAAAATACTGTTAAAGATAAATTGAATCCTCTGGGCAGATCTTTCACTCACGTTTGTGAGATCTAAAAGAATATATGCCCTCATCAGCAATGGGCTATCTGTCATATTCTTCACAAACAAGGGAGAAAGAGTATTTCTGATTCCTGAGCCTGGACCATTCCTCACCCTGGGCCATTCTTCCTACACTAGTCAAAGAGCACCCCGGACAGAATGTATAAACCCTGAGAAATGTTTGGACCATTCCTTACCCTGGGCCATTCCTCTAACACTAAACAAAGTGTAACCTGGAGAGAATGACTCTGCCCTAAGGAATGACTGTCCCTGATTGTTGAGCATGGACTATTCCCCACCCTGGGCCATTCCTCCAACACTAAACAAAGTGTAACCTCGAGAGAATGAGTCTGCCCTCGAGGAATAATTGTCCAGACCATTCCCCACCCTGGGTCATTCCTCCGACACTAAACAAAGTGTAACCTAGAGAGAATGTATAACCCTCGAGGAATGTTTGTCCTGCATCAACCTCCAAAATGGACCATTCTTCGAAACTGCTCACAACTGTGAACTTTGAAAGAATGACTGCTTGGCGAGGCGCACCATTCTACTTGACCACTACTTAGAGTGACTGCCAAGAAGAATGACTGTCCTAGACCACTCCCCATGTTAACCACAATGGGAAGTCGTTGTCTATGATACATCAGCAATCAGTCTGCCTCCCATGTTAACTACAATGGGAAG